>DWMG01000881.1:0-17130 GCA_018244855.1 Elbella merops
GTCTGAAACAACTTTCTTGTGTATAGCTGCGACGCCAGAGTCAACATGATAAATATATTTTTGCTACTACTCCAAAACATGTCTTAATGATCTCCGTTACGAAGTTATTCAAGATTATTGTTAACTGAATTTCTTGCGATATGCACTACCCTGTACACGTGACTACTCAACATATTATCGGTGTTATTCCACGATAAAAAATAATCACTTCTACTGTTTCGCAACGTGTAGGTAGTAATGGAGACTTTGTTAAATTAAAATCAACATAAATGTGAGTGTAACCGCACGAATAAAACTACTGCGAAATATTACATGTATTTGTTAAAGTTATATAAAAATAGATATTTTATTTAAGAAAACGAGTGTTGTAAATATTGCATACAACAATGTACTTATAAAACAAAACGCGGGTTGAAAGTTAACAAGAATTCAAGACAAAGTGTACGTAATACAATCAAAACTTTTGATGAATTTCTCCAGAACTGTCTTTGTTTCTCATTTCTGTGTCAGTTTAATAATAAAATCTTAATTTTCATGTCAAACTTAAATAACTGGATAACGCAATAGTATGTATTCTTATATAGCTTGGTGTCTACGAAGTAATAAGAACGTGTGAATACTAGCATTGCTCTTGATTGTTATGAGAGCATTAAATAGGTAGGAGCAGGAGCATCACACTGCGATAGGGACGCAGACTACATAACTGAGTAGCGGGTGTTCCATTAATTGGCTGTAGAGAGTGATTTATGATGTAGCAGTGAGCAATGCAGCGGTAGCGGTCTTGGGTTACAATGAATCACGGATTTCTCAGCGAATGCCACGTACTGAACCCTCCATTTTCATACGTCGCAAGGGTTCATCCGAGGATCAGCGTGAAGAATTTATTGAGACTGTTTACTCGCAAGAAGGAAAATAACCCCTAAAAATCTTATATAACAACGCTCATTCTAATAAGCATTTTATTTGTGAATGCGTTTCACGAATATATGGAAGGGATGTACTTACGTTTTTCTTGAAATAAATTAAAATGTTATAATTCAGTGTATAATTTTTCTATGATTATAGGACAATTTTGTTATGGAAAATTTAGTATAATTTCTGTTTATATTGTTTTAATAAAAAATAATAATCATAATCGACCCATTTATCATTCCACTGTTGGAATATGAGTCTTCTCTCATATTGAGAGGGTTAATGCCATCTTCTGCCACGCAGTCCAAGCGAGGGTTGGCAGACTTTACACACTTTAGATTTTTTTTTATATGTTCTAAAGTGTGCAGGTTTCCTCACAATGTTTTCTTAACTTACTTAAACTTAAATCGCACTTTGGTAAAGAGGTGTCGCTATGGATTTGAACCCAGCACCCCCGGAGTGAGAAGCTGAATTCTTAAAATAGTTTATTACTGTTTCATATAACTTAAAAATTAGTGGTATTATCAGTTGAAGATCTGAGAATGTATGTTATAATGAATGCATAAACGCTCGACCGATGTTGCCGTTATGCTGCGGAAATTCACAGCACTCAAACTTTGCACAGAGTTCATATTATACAATTTTTTTTTTTCTTTGTTAAACGTAACATCACGCCTGTTATCCCCGAAGGGTTAGGAAGAGGAGTGTAGTACACCCCCACGTTTCACCAGTTACGTTTTAGTCCCACAATGGAATAGATGGTGAGCCTATTGCCATACACCGGGCACACATCCACACATCCAGACTCCGAGTACATTTATTAAAGTACATAGTTTATTTTTGTACATTTAATAAAAAAAAATGCATTCGCTTTTAATAATACATGAACATATTTTCACGTATCGGAGCCGGCGGAAGATTCCTCGTAAAATTTTACGTTCACATCAAGGTGGAAGATTAAACTTAATGGAACCCATCATAAATAAAGCGTAGGTATCTGTAATTCATAACAAAAAACATGTTGATTTATACGTACATTAAAGTTTGATTTTGTAGATATAAACAACTGTTTGAGTAAACATATTATGTAGTACCTACTATGGGAAGCGTACATGATTGATTGTTGAGACCGGCAGTCGGTTCGACTGTAACCTGGACAAATGTTTGTGTAATGAGGACTAGTGTTGACGTAAACATTTACGTGTCTATTAAAGTACATATGTATTTTGTTAACCGTCTCGTTACCATAACATAGGCTCTAATTACTTTGGGGAAGGATGGTTGCGTATGCAGGTATTCCACATTTTTTTTTACTATAATGCAACGATTTTCCTTTATTTTTTAGTTTTGCCTATTTTTCACGTATACGAAATCTGATGACATACAAATCCAAAGATCTCAGTAAACAGCTGGAATGTTTTTTCGCGATAAAAAAGAACAAATTGTTTTTTGCACGTGGTGTGAGAAGTTCAAAAATCTCTCATAACAAGAAATACTGATGTCGAAGATACTCACAGAAGCCAAATTATCTGTAAAATATGCGGAAATAGCCTCTACCTAATTAACATCATCATACGTCAGGTGCAAAAAGCTAAAACTTGTGGCTGTTATAGTCAAAGTAAAGATTCAGTTGGATTTAATTGAGATGCTTGAGCACGATATAGCTGTGAATGATTACAAAGCGGATATTCAGGTCATGCATGCAGCACAATACTCACGAATGCAAGCAGAATTCGCAGTCATAGTAATAAATCTAGTGTGAATGAAAGGGAAGAGCAAACGAGGTGGAGCAGTCATATTATCAGAGCGATAGCGGTGGAACTGACGGTTGCAGAGTGGATACTTAATGGAGACCTCATTCGCTTACGGCTCCAGGACCCTTCTGCCAAGAGCGTTTAGCAACTTAGTCATACTTACAGTAATAAAAGTGAATCTGAACGGCTTTACAGGTGCTTCTTTCGCGGACTTTCTCTGCACGCACATTCTATTTCCCTTACGCTGAGACGTTCGTGCACAAATTGTTTAACTTGTATTGCGAAGCTTTCGATGTAAATATGAATATCATTGCTTATATTCATATAAAACAAAGCTTAGGTCATTTAATTATTGTAGCATACGAGTACTTATATTTTATGCACTAGTGCATTTATAAATAGGTCTGATTGGAGAAAACGCGCTAAGAGTGACTCTCGGAACGTTTACCAATCTATTCCTTTTAGCCGTAGAATTCAAACACGGAGGTATAAACACGACAGAGCATGCTGTATTATTATAAAGATCCCTCTTTAAATGTAAAATTCATCTTCATAGTTAGGCAAAGGAGTATAGCGCTTTCACGTTTCACCCGTTTTATTTCCCATGGAATAGCCATTGCCGTAATCAGACACACATCTAGTCTCTGTGGTACGAATTTTAAGTCAAAAAAATCCAATCTTAAGTTGTCCGGGATTGAACCCAAGACCTTTCGATCAGCAGTTGCGCTTGCAACCACTGGACCAGTGAGTCAGTCAAAACAGCTGCTTGTACTGATTTCTTATAAAGCTTAAGATTATTGTGTTAAATTTACTTTACTTTGTAAATTACATCGTCTTTGAGAAATAAAACGGCTTTTCTAAGATCCCAATAATTGTAGTTCCGTGGTTTACTACTTGTGGGACATAACTTTCCAGGTTACATAAATAGCAAATTCATCTATTTACGTACTATATATAACTTTATAACAATTTCAAGTGCCTTCTTGCAGAAACTTAACCTATATTTAACGTTCCAAAAATCATTCGCAACAATGCTCCTGAGTCATGTCTTCAAATTTAGACGATAATCGTTAAACGAATCTGGTATGAATAGCTTCGGTGAAATCGGTTGTAGCGGGTGAGCGGTTCCGATGAAGGGAGTATTTCTTGACTGAGTAAATTAAACTCCATTTAGACATCCCCCTGCTATTGATAGAAAGGGACTAGCCGAATCAGATTGTCGTCTTAGGGGAATATTGTTTAGCAGCTGATATGATTGCCAGAAGTCCCCTGGACAATCCCTGCATGTAATCAAAGTTATATAACTGAATATTAAATAAAATTATTTATTTGACTAAAATTCGCAAAGCGTAATTTTAAAGGTTTATTATCCTCTACGTTCCCTAGCCAATTCATTTATCGCTCACAACGAATGAGAATAAAAGCGTCAGTAAAACTAAGTGTTGCTCATATTTCTATCACGAAAGAGATAAATAAAAGGAATTAACTATAATTTACCACAAAGAACAGCCGGCGTCATAAAATAAGTATTAGTAGAACGGTGAGAATTGAGTTAACTTGTAGATTCCCGCCACGTCCGTTCGCCTTCATTCACGCGACTCTAACGGCGTAGATAATAGAGACTTACTGCGCACTTTACTCCACTATACCTAAAGCAATAACTCTCCCTGAGCACTTTTCACAGTATAAGTAAACGGTCAAGTCGAATATTGTGCAGATAATATAAAAATAAATGACCACACTTTCGTCTATATATGTACGTACAATATAATATACATATATGTGTACATATCGTGTGTTTATCGTTTCCAGAGTTCTAGTTTGTTCCAAATATTAACAAAGTCGCTTTAGTGGTTTCAATCAGAAAATGCAAAAGCTGTGAGATTCGCTTAAAGTAGTCAACTATTCGCAGGAGCAACGTGGTGTTATTTCAACTTCGTATTTCATTACGTACACAGTACACACATTTTTATATGGAAAAAATATTACGGACTTGGTATTTTTTATGTTATTAAAGAAAAAAAGGGACAATTAAGTGGACATGCGAGTCTCTTGGGGGGAAACTGGAATCCATCAACGAAACCACCGACGTTCAGATTGGGCTGTCAATTACGTCACAGCTATTCCGCCCCTAATCTGTCATCTAGACACCAATTAGGGGAAACTGCCACTGCGAGAAGTTACTATAATTTGTCATGTAAAAAGCGACTACCTGTTACAAAAACTTAATTCTGTTTATGTAACCAGAAATTTTTTTAAAGTCGAGAACAGGGTATGATGGCGAGAACTACAGGAGGACTATACCCAGCCGCGGACTGAAATAACCTGGTGATGATTATGAACTGATAAAATTTATAAATACTAACGCGAAGGAAACTTCCTATGTATTTTTCCGTACAAAGCAATATAAATGTACGTTCACCCTCACAATAAGTAACACTCCTTACAACCAATTCTTACGTAACTCTTACGTTGTTCATTGCAATATGAATTGCGAGAATAGGGTCATGTATGTGTAAATGGTACATTTGTTACTGTCATTGTAAATATCACGTAAATAAAGAGATATGTTACCTTTCCTTCGTAGTTTGGGATTAAGCCAAGTTGAGTCCGTCGACAAAGACACGTTTGTTGTCACACGACGCCATTCGGATTCACGTAGCAGCATAGATATCTATTGGTATGTATAGAAGCGTGAAATTCTAGAATTCAATGTGCCGGCAACGTGACGGCTTCGTGACTTCCCAGAACATACGGTACTACAGCTCTTGCATTTCTCACTCTAGTAGGAGATCTGAATCTATTACAAAGAATGGTGATAATATTGATGGTTCTTAGTTATCTACAATTTGTTTATAAATATATTTTTATATTTTTAGCCGTGGTTCCTCGTATTATATTATAGATACTGTGTAACAATTAAGGCTGTATTTTTAAAAATCTTATGTCTTCATTCCTAATTTATTGAACATTTAGTAAATTTTAGACGATTATCGCATAGAGCCGCGCACCGAAGCGGTTGGCGGTAAACGTTGCATCGGCTTGAATGTAAGCAGTTGAAGGCTAATACACGTAGACTATTTGACAGTATGGTCGAGAGACGCCAGCGCGAGCGCCGCTTCCGCCGCGTTTCTCACCCAGATACCGCACATGGCGGCGACATTTTGTACACGTGTTACATATACACAGTTATGTATTGAACAGACGCGGGCAGGTACAATGTACATGTTGGCTAGAGTTTATATGTTAAGTAAATTTAATAAATAATAATTATTATTTAGTAATAATTTAGTAATAGCATTATTACTTGGTTATCCATATTAGCAATCTAATAAGGTTAACTAAGTAAGATAACTAAGTAAGTAGTAATGGAACAATTTCCATATCTCCAAGGTTTAATAGAGGTAATTAAGGTATAGATAAATGTGTATGAACTAATAAAAACAATTATGACCACGAATCGCAAGATTTCTCTCAAAAAACGTTTGCAGGACTGAGAAATCATGTAATTGTTCAGAATATGATGATAAGCGGCTATCTAAACTCATTTTCTTAGATAATGTCTAGCATGGAATGACTTATGAACGGCTGTAGGTACTCCACGTGGCCACTTACGTTATCACATTAATACTCATTTGTTGAACGTACAACGTTTAAATCTGATATAAAGTGATATTTACAGTAACATGCAACTCGGTTGGTGTATATTTTCACCAATACGCCCGTATGTTTACATGTACACATGCATCTCGCCTATGGCTCGCGGTCAATTTCAGGGGCGCCGCAGGCTTTGAATTAAATACGTTTTCGTTCCAAGTTCCGTTTTAGTTTACGTACACATAGCTAAAACTTTTATTCTTTCCAAATAAATAGTTTCATTTTGTTAAATTTTCAGTTTCTTGGTTGACTGTAGAATTTTAATTATCTTGTTAACATTTGTTTCTTATAGAATTTTTGTCGATGTAATTAATTTAGGTCGTAATTGTAAGTGTAGTAAATTGTAAGTAATTTCTTTTGTTTCGTAAATAGATACTTATTCAAGCAAATATTCATTTACGAAATTAATTTCGTAATGTATACGGGTATTGCATCTTTATAAGAAAGTAAATCATTATTTTTTAAATAAATTTATTTCAAATATCTTTGATAAATATACTTAATTGACCTTACGTACAATTCTGTACACAATACTTACAAAAATTTATAAAAAAGGTTTTAACTCATATCCACGAGTTATTAATACTTCTTTATATTTTTAGTTCAAGTACGAGTATATTTTAATTACAAAAAGATAATAAGCTTTCAAAATATATATTTAAATATATTTAAATTTTATATAGTTGCACATTTGATGCTTACTATTTAAAAAAAGAGCGACGCGACTCACGACTTTAGCAATATTTAAATTTGGAATGGCAGTAGATTTGGAGACTCGGAACGTGAAAGTTTAACATAGTGTAGTAATGTTGTGTAATAAAAACAAATGTCATTTTGATAAAATTTAGGCACGGTGTGCATATAAATCAATTATTCCGTTCCGTATGAGATGTTTGATTATATCAGACATGGTAATACATGAACAGGTGTGCATATATCATAATATAGCATAATCATGTTAAGCGAATGCGTAGACATACACAACCGTACAACAACCTGGTCTTGTTAATGCATTACTACGATTGTGCATACTGCACACAACCTGATGTTTGCTGCCAATACAATATATGCTTATGTTAATGGGACATGAACTGACATGTGGCTCTCCTTGTAAAATATGATGTAGGTATTTATGGTCAATAAAGTCATTGTCTTGTAACTTTCTTAATATAATGCGTTGAAAAATTAACAATAAAGTCCTTCCATCCTTAATACTTTTAGGTTATGGTTTTTGAGGGAACACGAGTGAATTATTATATATAGAGGCCGATGCACACACACCAACACATACACATCAATACACATACACATTCACACGTACACATCCACACATACAACACGCGCACACACACTCATATAAATATATATACCGCTACTTAAAGACATTTCGACTTAATTTCGAGAATGATGAATACGATTATTTGTAAGCGTTTCGTGTAGGTAGTATGAGGCAAAATTGCTTAATTATTTACGTGTTAAGTCGGGATATCGTGAACGAAAGCTAATCTCGTTTCTTGGAACGCACCGTTATATTAATCTCGCGTTACATTGCGGTCGTTGATCAATGCCAGAAATAGTGTTCCTATAACATTTTTTTTGGGTTGTAACGCACTTTTATATTCGATGAGATATGATTTTCAACTTGTAATATACTTGTAGTACACAGCTTTAACCCTTTTCATTGTGATAGAAGACCCGGGTCAATAACGGATAGTTAAAAGTATTGATGATGATAGTACAATTACAGTTATATTAGATTGTTACAAGTGAGAAGTTTCGGAAAAATGCGTTAGTGTATAAAGAGAAGGCAAAATGTAGAAGAAGATTATCAAGTCTGTAAGGATAGATATTTGGTATTCAGTGCTCTCTACCTAGCCCATGGGGCACCTGAGGTGGCAATAAAAACAATTACAAGATAAGAAATTAAGTTCTGTGCGTTTTTTGTATTTCATTTCAATTTTTTATTTTATGGTTTTTTTTAAACCATTAAAGCATTATAACGTAAGATCGACACATAATTCGACTTTTAAATTTATAAATCACTTGATCACAAAGAACGTTGGCGCTAGAGTATTCTATGCAGGAACATTTCAAATCTCGGAAGGTATTATTAATCCAGTAATGCTGCACGCTCGTCCATCAATGCCAGCGCTAGCATCGCTGCGGTGTGTTCTAACGTATGTAACTAACAGGTTTAATTTTATTTTAACTCATATATTAAACTATATACCTTATATAACATTATGTATCAGAATATAACCACATAAGATGAGATGAGGAAATATTTCTTTTTTATCTGTGTATGGTTTGCTCATAGTTTTGTAACGTCAAGATAAAATGGTTCGGTCGATGTTGTTGTTCCTATTTTCTTATCGTAATTTAATTATTAGGTACGTTTCGTATAACGCAAGTCGCGTTCCGTACACTAATATTACTTGCACGTTTCACAGCGGTTATTAATCAACGCCTCGCTATGGACTGGCTGCGGTGTGTTTTAACGTCTGTGAGTAATACGAATTGGTCGAGATTTGATTCTAATGGAGATTATTTTATTGAGTAATCCAATGAGGTTATAGTTTGATATAGCATCATTTAAGTTGTAAAGTTTTTACTCTTTGTAAGTTTTGTATTATGAAAAAAATGTCTTGTACAAAATTATTTGGGAATACTTTAAATAAAAGTAACATTGCGCCTGCAGTCCCCGAAGCGGTAGGCAGAGGAGTGCAGTACACTCCCACGTTTCGCCAGTTACGTTGAAGCGGTGGTGAGCCTATTACGTGTAATTATAATTATAAATAAATGTATCAAACAAAGCACCCCTTACGTAGACATTATGTATTACTGTTTAAGAAATTAGTATCATATAATTGTAAGGAGAATTACGTGAGTATTTTCAGGTGGTGACTCTACCTAAGTTATAATTACCTTATTTACCGCGCAGGTAAGAATCTTTCAGATCCTAGACTGTAATATTAATCTTGTGTTTCTGTGCAGTCATTCGTCTACGACAGCGGCACACTCATTGCGCTACGTTTTAAGGTTTCATATAAATGTATGTAGTCTGTTGAGACTTTATATTGTACACAGTATTCTATTTCTGTGAACTTATAGATATTTTTACCATATTCATGTAATCTACATGTTATCATCATGGTCATCACCATCATTATAGCATCACTCTACCTACCTGGAAACGTCCTTCACTACGGTTGCCAATTTGTGGTCTCCCCTTCTAGAACACGTAAGTAAAGGCGATATTACAGTAGGTACGTTAACATATATAAGTACATTGACATAACATTCTTTGGAAGCTGGAAATTTAGGAATGTGGTATTATAGGAACGAAAGAAAGAACTGTATTGATAGATTCTAAACAGAATTCAATTTTAGGAGTTTTGAACATCAATTCAAAACCCTTAAAATTGAGTTCGAATCGACCCACCATCAGGTGAGTCGATATTGGATGAAGCTTTGACGAACCTATGTGGACTTTGAGAACTAGACCGGAAATATGTTTGCTGTGCAAAACAGAATTATCCTCTATTTTAAAGAGATGTGACCAGAAATTATTCGCTTATTAACTATTATATAAAGTATTCATTTATAAATTATTTATTTAATTTATTTGGGAAACAAACAATATTTATAATCATAATAGTAATGCATATATCCAGTATTGACGTTAGCAAAGTTTCTACTGAAATTGAATAAACTATTCGTTTTATTACTTACATCAGTAAAAACAAGTGGTTCTGTGACTATCGTAACGTAAATACCCAAAACCCCATTATGTATAAAGTGAATAAAAAACTTTAATGAGTTAAAAAAATAGTGACGCCAAGTATTTCAGTTGTATTTGAAGGTTCGACGATGTTGAAACATAGTGTCGGTGAATGTGGTGCTATTGTAGAAATATACGGCACGTTAGTTTCAAAAAACGCTGAACAGTGTACCTGCGATGTTACAAAAGTGTTGTGAATGGTCCAGTGCGGACAAAGTTGGATATTTTGTTCACTTTGCTCGGAAACTTGATTCGCTTGTTAGCGACACACGCGGTGCAACTTCGCAATTATAATAGTTTTGAAAATATTTTTAACCCCCACGCGAAAGTTTTGTTACAAATTAGGCTGCGACAGAGAATTATATATTTTAATATGTTTTTAAAGTTCTGTAACTTTTCTATAGTGGTTATTTTTATATTTTAATTTTCTTACATAGTTGTAATAGCGCATTTTTAAAATTATTTAAAAATATTTTAAACAAATGTACTATGTTATGCTTTAATGTTCTCAATACCTAAAAGGTGTAGTATATTTTGTGATACACAATCATAATAGATCTTCGTTTCTTTTTAGTGGTTAATAAAACTCGGACAACATTTACGAAGACAATGCTATAAAAATTGGCATAAAATCTCGGCGCCGAAAATTTTACGACAACGTTCATAAAGCATGAAGGAGAACATGAAATGATTGGACAAAATGCCTTCTAAGCAAATCGTCATATTGATCTCGCTACTATACTTACTCATATATTTTAAAAACATTCTCACTTATTCACAAATAATCATTCGAAGTAAAGTTAGATACCGTGCTCAGAACTAACATTAAAATGTGTAAAGGGTTGTGTATAATATGTAAGGTACGCTTCGCGAGCTCACTTACGTGTAAGGCAAAAAGGTTGTTAGATCATAACGTGGATAATATTTTATTCTTAAAACCCAATTTGTATTGCAGGGGCAGGAGAGATTGGATACTGAAATCCATTACAGGGGTTGAGCTCGAAAGGCTTTTTGTAAGATGGAAGGTAGAGTCGTAATTACGTAACCTGCCCTGAACACGCAGAGGTAAAGCCTGAACGTTGTCGATGTCGTTTGAATTGACAAATATATCCGTAAATCACATATTTATTTGTACGTGAAAGGCGGTACCTGGCAAAACCGCGGCCGGATGGCCGTATTGAAAAGTGGGGACAATTCTGGGGCACAAAGACCTTAATTTATTCTTGAATCGGATTTATTCTCTGTTAGAAGTTGATGACAGAGGACTCTTAAGGTTAATGTAGGTCTTGTCGTCGGAAATTGGTGCGGCCATACGGTACGATTTGTCAGGCGGAATTGAATGCTGGAGCATCCTTATATGCCTTAGCCAGATTGGTAAACTCGCGCTGCTTACTAATGCCAAATATTTATAAGTATTTACCAACATTTATTAGTAATTAGTAACATTAGTTATCTTTTGAGCTATAATTTTGTAGTATATTTGTAGAAAGCAATATTTTATGATGTCTTTATTTTCCTAACAGAACCTGTCATTTGATCTAACGGAACTAGGCACAAAGTCAAATATATAAACAAACAAGAAACGGCTTTTCATTGTGTGAAATATAACAAAGATTGTGCGCAACTTTAATAATTTATGCAGCTGGCATAAGCGTTTATACCGAAATCCATATTTTAAAGTGACTAAGAAGTGTTTTAAGTATCTTTTTCAAAATTCAAGAATCGCTTTGACAGTATCAAGGAATGGAATGCGACGCTTTGTCTTGAATGGGTTCTTTGTTACGGCGACTTCCTGAACAATTTTCATTTCCTCCGTATAAATCCTACTCGGAAACTTAAGTTGCTCTGCATGCCAATGTCATTCCTAATCTGATAAGCTCCTCGTTCGAGACTGTATATAGCACTTTGCATTCATTTCAATTCGTTTAGCCCGAAAGAAATTAAAGTTAAATCTTATCGTTTATGTTGGAGCAAAATAACTCTAGAGGCTAACAAAATAGGAAAGAATTCGTTGTTCGCGAGTACGACAAAAACATTCATTCGTCACCGTTCGCCTTTCGAAAAACACTCAGGGCGGGCGAGTTCACTAGCGAAATAACAACGTCCATTTGTAACAAAAAGTCCATTCATCAAATGAGATAACAATGTCACAGCGTTATCAAAACATGAGCCGTGAAACGATCACAATGTTTTGCCACGCGCATTCCCCTGGCAAAAAGTTACCACAATGAAAAAGTTCGCCTTTTCGAAATATATCGTTCCATTTGTTACAGTCCGTATGAACTTCTAATGTGTCTTTAGTTTCCTGCTCATTATGTTTCCATGTGCCAAACTTTTACTAGTTTACAAGTTTTACAAATTGTGTAATTCGTTTATGTCTTTAGCAATGATGCCATCAAATTTGGATTCTTAAACTACGTGTAGTAACATTAGTTTTTCACTCACCTTACTTTACTTATATTCTCACACAAAGTACATTTAACTTACATGATTTTGATTTAAATAATTCGTGATTTACAGTCGTTATACTTGTCTATGTTACGCCTGAACCATATTGTGCCATAATGCTCCAACGTGGATGGGGGGAAATACCTATAGCATAGTGGTCAAGCACTGTGAAATAGTTTTAAGCCATCTTTAAGTTCTACAAAAATGTTTTGACTATTGTTACTTAAACTTAACAACTGGGTCCGACGGCTTACTATTCCCTACGTGTTACGTACAAACTCATGAAAATTTGTCGCTAGCGGTCACCCACGCAAGAACTGACCACGTTATTTATCATTGTATATCGCTTCCGATCTCCAACCGCACGAAGATTACGAACGCTTCTCTCCTGTTTCATTAATTTAATCATCTAGCGACCAAATTATATTGTAAATAATATTAGGTACAGATGTGATTAATTGTAGAACACGGCATATAAATGACAAAAGATTTATGACTTCCTCGATGTTCTCAATAAGTCATGGACAGACCCTTGGGGCGTAGACAAAACTCCACTTTTTCAAAGATTGACAGTAGCTCGGATTTAGAGTCATTTCTAGCGTCCACTTTTTCCTCTTCGATTAGTCACCTCAGACCCATCGATCAACACGACGCGATGGCAAGATGGCAGATCTATAATATCATGTAATAAATGTTACGATGGACGCAACAGCGTAGTAATATTATTTGTAAATTAATTCTTATATGACTTATACATGAATGTGGAAGAAGCAAGGCAGGTCTGCGAAGATAGATATTTAGCACTCCGTTCTCCCTGTCCGTCCCGAAAGGGATCTTGCGCTAAGACGTATGTATTTATACACAAATTGTAACACAAGGTAATAAAATGAAAAAATAAACCGTGTGGTTACACAAATTTAAACTTGGAAACTCATTTGCTGTATACAGCAAGTGTACGTTTGACATAGCTAGAGTACCAATGACCCTCAGTGGGTGATTTAGGAAATCTTTTCCTGAGCTACTTGTTACTTATTTGGCGCGACGCCGAGAGCTCGCTGCAATTAGCCAAAATTATGCTGAAAACAAGTTCGAAGCAATTAGCAGATGTAGACAGTTAAAGGGCGCGTTCAGCCACGCCACTGCCGCTGAAGTCCGGCAATGTATAAAAACATTGTGTACATATAACAGCGGCTTAGTAAGCAAAATTTTAAGTTACTCGTATAACCCGTAAAAAAATAGAAGTTTACAATTAAGCACACAGTCCTATTGTAATCTTAATAAAATCCATAAAGATGATTGTGTAAACTTGAAAAGTTCACTCACGCAAACGAGGCTCCCGATCGAGAGGTCCTGGGTTTGATTGCCGGGTCGGGCAAATTTGTGTTTTTCTAACTTGAGTCTGGATTTGTATCCGGATTACGGCAGGTTCAACCTACCTATTCCATGGTAAATGTAACTGGTGGAACATGAGAGTGTGCTGCACTCCTCTGCTTATCCCTTGTGGGAGAATCAGATGTGACGTTACGTTTTAAACAATCCAATTTTGATAATTATGAAAATCTGTTTTCTACATGCAATGATCATTGTTTTAGTGGGTGCCAAACATATTATGGCTTCCAAGGTGTCATATCGCAGTTCATTGTTTCCCCAAAAGCCGCCACTGTTAATGCTATTTTGCTTATGTACCAAGAACATGCTATAAACATAATATAAACATGGGAACAAAGTTTAATTGAAATCTGTTTAGAGCCGCGGAAGTTGGCGGCCACAGTCTACAAGATATACGTGCAAGTTTAATATGTATATAAACCGATTCGCCTAGTTTCAATACTTGGGCATCGAAGCTTGGAATTAACGTGACGTGTCAAATCGGTCTTGTCATTTATTATTATGAAATTTTGTAAGCAACTGCTCGTAGGATGGTCGAAGTTTTAGTCAAACTCATAATTCAATCTCAAGTTACTCAAAAACTAACTTACGCCGTACGTGTACACAGAGTGAACTATAGTACAAACACCTTCTCATTGTCTCATCAAGGTGTGTTCGTGCGAAATAAATCGCCGAGGCCTGCGGCGTTTACAGCAGATAAAACAAATTAATCACGGTTAGGCAAGTGTGTTTCAAGGAGGCTTAATACGGAGCGGAGTGTCGCTCCCCCGGGATACATCCTGTACCGAAATGTCTATAAAATTTTACGAGCTTGCCGTATGAGTATTATGACTCCTCGTCAACGTCAGTAACTCGCTGACGTAGTTTGTAACTGGAATAAAATGGAGTATTCATACGAAACAGACTTCCTATCTTATTGATGGCTATAATTATTATAAAACTCGTATTATTTTACCTAAATTTGCGACAACTCTTAACTTTTTTTACAGGAATAGTTTATTTTAAATATAAAGAACGTGATGAAAGTAGAGGAAGCACGTCAGGCTTATAAGAATAGAGATATTTGGCACTTTGTCCTCTTTGCCTACCCTATAAGGGACCTGGTGTGATGAGATAATAGTAATAAAAAAATATTCCAATATATGTATATTTTGAGTTAATGAAGGGTAAAGCCATAACAATTAAATCATCTTAGTATAACTATGCTAATACTATATATATTTATTTAACTGATTATAAAAATATTTCGTCAATTACGAGTACGTATGTAGGTATATCAGCTAGACTGCTCTTGAATACCAATTAATATGGTATCCAGAATGTTCGATTCAGTGTTGCAATGTTGCAATTCAGTTTTCATGCAGAAGTAAAATAAACAAAGCCGAACTCAGCGTTGGCGGGAAATGGCGTTCACTGGCAATTAAAACTTTTACATTGATAGATAGACAGAATATTCCTTAAAACTCCCCTTTATAGAGTAAACTAAACTGGAAAACGTTAAAGTAAACTTGAGTATTTTTTAATTGCTCCGAGTATGGATGGATGTACTTAAATTAAGAGCAATTTAATAAGACGCACTCGCCACAGGCCAGCTTTGATATTAGGTACCAGGGATACGTTTGAGGAGAGTATGAAAAGCAAACAGCAACACCGTTTGCTTTCCTGTACCGTTGCAATATAACTTCATGAGAGGTAAATTATGTTTGTTTGTGTGTAAATTATGTTTGTTTGTTTGTATTGTGTGTTTTAAAGGGTTTTAATGTGTTCCACCTTTTTCAGCGGTCAAACAAACAAGATAACTTCATTTATTTATAATTTCAATATTTTTGTGAACCGTTCCTGGATAGGCAGAGAACTTTAGCTGCCAGTTATTTTTATCCTTACTTACCTGACATGTTTCTTCTGCATTTATTGCTGTCCTCATACATGCACACCGGTTTCAAAGACGTATGGCTCGGGGCTTTAAAATGGCAAACATGATTATTATTATTAATATATCATCAAGCCAGACCCCCAACAAGGTAGGCGGAAGGCACCGGGTTCATCCTTACAACCTTGACGTGCTTTTTATACACATGACAGTAAAAAAGTTTTTTCTGAATTTTATTCAACTATTTTGCCTTACATTTTGTTTTAATAGCTAACATTTTAAAGGCTAAACTGTGAATCATGTTAGATTACTTTCAGCGCGTGATTCAAGGAGCCTGTACCAGAGCCACACTGTTTTGGCGCAGCGCCCAGCGCACGCTGCAATTAGCCAAAATTCGAAAACAAGTTCGGAAGCAATTAGCAGATGTACACCTAAGTTAAAGACCACGTTAAACCACTAAAGTCCAGGGCTGAATGAAATTCACTCGGCGGGATATTGTTTCAATTCTCTTCATTCGATCGCACAATTTGTTGAGATTTCGCTCGTACTAATGTTAGTTTTATGACGTATGGTGTAGTAAAATTATATAGAAACATATTACACTAAAACGATTAAATAATATGGAACTAAAATAATGTTTATATTTTGTGTCTTTAGGTGTAGGAAAAGTTTGTGTGTCTGCCGTGAAACAATTGTTCGTAGGCTAATTTGTGTGTTTTGTAAGGTGTTGTCGGTTCGCTGTCAGTATTCTCCGCGACTTCGCTCCGATCGGCGGGAGCTCATGAAGGACCTTGAAAATGTTCGAAACAAGTTGCATGATCTCGAAAAAACAAATGTATGTTAACTAACCCAACCTACCTATAAAATTTTCCACTGCGTGAATTATTGTAGGAAAATAAATATGCTACTAAATGTGGTAATCCCTTTTTAAAAGAATTCTGCGAAACCAAGCATGCATTGTCATAAATCCGACGCCTGGAAATAGCCTAGCAAATGGTTTCAGTACACGCGCTCCAGACATAAGCGTATGAGTAACTGCTCAAACATCCACACAGCCTGAGGGTATATTTTATAAATTTGCGACGCCTGCAGCGCTCATAACAGATAAAACAAATTAATCACGTTCACGCGAGGGATCTCGAGAAGGCTTAATAAGGGGTAGTGTCACTTTCTCTGCTCAGTGTACTTAGATAGTATACCGACCTGCCTATAAAACTTTACGAGCTAGTCATATGAGCATTATGAGTCTTGTCGATCTTACTAGTATAGAGTTTTACATGAAACCTAGATCATAAAGTGAATAAATGTACTAATTTATT
>DWMG01000882.1:0-17121 GCA_018244855.1 Elbella merops
TTAATAAATTTTAATAAAAATCATTTTATAGATAGAACGTGTGATCGTGCAAGTGACAGGCTATATCATACATAGTTAGTACTTTTGAATTAATTCGGGGGTTATATACATTTATTCTTTGTTATCTGCTATCCTATGCCTAACCAGCATAGTAGAAACGCATTAAAACTCCTCATTCTGTGAGAGCCTCCTGTTTAATGGCGTAACGCTAAGAAGTATGATGGTGACTATATACATAGATATGAATAAAATACACCTGTAAAAGTATCATTCTAAAAATACAACTGAAAGACCTAAAAACTTTGCGTTAACCGTTAATTGTACTGAGGAATAACACGCTCAGATCACTGTAAATTAGGTTCTAATACCAAAAGTTCAACATCAAAACCATAATCATCATTCAAATTTCGTCGTTCCACTTTTGAACAGTCTTCTCCTTTTTACGAGAAATTCTATTTTGTGCCATTACTAATTGACCAAATTGGATTTGGCGACTTTACACGTCTTAGACGACATCATACAGTATGTTCAGTTCGTGTAACAGCAGGTTGTGTTCGTTTAATTACGGTGTTTACCTTCACCATTAGGGCGAGTGATATACTATCTAACGTAACCACATTATTATTATTGGTAACATTACCTCACTGTACTTATCGCTAATTATTATATAATTCGATATAACATAACATCACGCCTGTGGTCTACGAAGACGTAGACAGAGCAGTGTAGTACACTGCTACGTTTCACCAGATACGTCTACGTCTCAACGTGGGATAGGTGGTGGGCCTGTTGTCATGCCTACAGATATGCACAGACTCAGAGCCATTATTAAAAAATCTAAGTTTGAAAAAGTCCACCAATCAGACCGAGAATTTAATATAACAATTTACGTAATTTTAAGAAGTTAAAATGATTAGGTGACTGCCTCGTTGGTCGAGTGGTTGCAAACGCGACTTCCGATCGAGAGGTTCAAATCTCTGGTCGGGTACTGTTGGATTTCTCTAATTTAGAATTTCTAGTAATGTCTTGGAACAGTAATGATTCGGACTCTGGATCTATGTCCGGTGTATGGAAATAGGCTCACCAACTATTCCATGGGACTTAAACATAACTAGTGAAATATGGTACTGTACTACACTCCTCTGCCTACTCCTTCGGGGATTACAGGCGTGACGTTACGTTACATATTGAAATGTTTTTTGTACCGTCATATCATGGAGCCACGAGTGCTAAATATAAAGTGTTATCCATAAAAACCTGTCGATCCTATAATTGATTATGAAACGTCATTATAATAAATAGGCTCATTATTAAAAAAACATGACATCAGAATGAACTAAAATTATTATAATAAACCGCTTTAATAAGTTTTTAAAAACGTGTAGTTGAAACGAATAAGGAATAATGTTATAGATCAAAAAATATTTAGAACATTATAATCTGATGGGTATATTGCTTACATTCATAGTAGCCAAGTGAGAGCGAAGCGGGTGTCGTTCAAGGATAAACGAGCTGCGCGGCAGGTAACAATACTTCGTAGCAACAAATTGAATAAACACATCAGCGTCCGCTTACACTGCGAAAGGACAACTCCAATAAGGTCGGGCCCGTGATAAATATTCCGCACTAACGTCTGTAGACGCTGTGTGTTTATATTAATTTTGAATTTCGATCATATGAACAATGAACTGTGTCCGCGACTTCGTTCGCATGGGAGGCAAAACTTTTTCGAAAATTAAATTAGTCTAAGTTACTCCTTAGTACATTAGCTATCTGCCAGTAAGTCAGTAAGTCCCGTCAAAGTCGGTCCAGCCGTTCCAGAGATTAGCCGAAACAAAACGACGGACATACAGTTAGACAAAAACAGTAAAAAATATTATTTTAGTACGTATGTACCGTGTATACATATATATACATTTAGTAAAATACAGTTATTTTAATATTACAAACAGACACCAATTTTATTTATTTGTATAGATAAACAGTTATACTATTAAATGGCTCGTGAGTGTTTATAAATACGATTATATACAACTAATTTGAGACCTATACGAGGTCCTTCTTCATGAACCGTCAACATTTTGAGCCAACTCTAATAACGTACAGGAGTTATATAGTTTAAAAGGGATAGATAACTTTTTGTTTGTTGCATCAAATGTTCAATATTACAGTTTTTACAGACGACACAATGGGCGGCCTTATGGTTTCAAAGCAATTCCAGAGGGCACCCATTTCTTATTTATTTTCTTATTTCTTAATTTAAGATAATTTATTTAAATCTTTTGAAAGTTCTCATCTTCACAGAGACGTGTGAAAAGGGAGCTGACAGAGAACATCCATAAGCGTTAAATCCAACTATTGTATGAAGTAACCAACTGTTAACAAATACCGGGTCGGGTACTATTGGATTTTTCTAATTTAGAATTTCTAGTAGTGACTCTGAGTCTGGATCTGTGCCCGGTGTATGGCAATAGGCTCACCACCTATTCCATTGTGGAACTTAAACGTAACTGTTGAAATGTGGGGGTGTACTACACTCTTCCGCCTACCCCTTCAGGGATCACAGGCGTGATATTACGTTAATAAATATATAATTTATTTACAACATACACTGGGAATATATACCGTTGTGTAAACACAATATTCTGTTGTCAATGTCGCTGGCCAATTAGACAAGGGGAGTGTTTATTACAGGATATTTAGTGTCACAACAGTTTTGTTATTAGTAACAAGATACCACGTTATTGGATATTACAATACCATTAAGATAAGCTTTTATAAGCTCCTTATTTATATTTATCTTCAAGAGAAACGGATCTGTTAATAGGGGTGGACCTTTCTAGCACCATCAACACTTATCTTTCTGCCGTGCCCGAGTATCTGATGTCGCATTGCATTGCATTTTTTAATCCAATTCAACAACTTTATCCTTTACGTTACTATATCATAAGCTGTTACTATAGCACACGGTATAATAAACGTGTCATTTTTTGTTTATATATATAACATCACGCCTGTAATTCCCGAAGAGGTAAACAGAGGAGTGTAGTTAACTCCCACGTGTCATTAATTACGTTTACGTCTGTCCGTGCGACAAAATGGCGTCACATTTTTTGTTGTAAATACAATCTCTTAAATGACTAAAAGCGAACACAAAGACTATTTTAATGACACGATCCTTTTTGTGTCGTACTTATAAAGGGCTGAGCGAAATCAGGAAACCGCAAAAGGAAACGAACTTAATCGGAATTCATTGATCAATAAGATGAATATTTAATTGCAATGGACTCTGATATTGTTCTGTTGGACTTAGATCGAAAGTTATGCAATATTATTTTATTCATCTCAATATTAATTACTCTGGTAGCTTACGCCTCCCGGTTGAAATAACCTGTTTATGTAGTTGACTGGCTCGTTGATCCAGTGTTGCAAGCGCGGTTGCTGATCGGAGGGCACATGACTTCGATCCTCGGATCGGACTAAGTAGTGTTGGGTGTTCCTAATTTGAAATTACCAGTAATAGTTTGGTGTCTAGATTTGTGTCCTATATATGGCAACAGGCTCTCTTCCTATTTCACGGTAGGGCGTACAACAGACATAATGATTCGAGGGAGTGACTAGATACACTTCTCTGTCTACCCTTTAACGTTAGGTTGTTTATCGTCAGCAATCCATTCATAGTAGGAAATAGTGACGCACAAAGTTTGTGACATTGTATTTGTGGCTTCACATACTTTTTTTAATTATTTATACTCATGAAAAACCCATATTCATTTATTTCCTATTCATAAAAGTTTGGCCATTACTACTCGATATAGTCATGGAAAAATTTGTCGAACCGGCATATACCGTTGTGGATGCCGCTTAAGATGACAGAGGCGTAACTGGCAGCAAATTTTCGTCGCAGCCCTGTACGTACATGTGTAAGCGAATTCCTCGCGGGGTCACGTTTCGACTCCCTCTAATACAATTTGTTCAGAGACGCACACCGTCCGCGGAATGCAAACAAGTACTTCATAACATATGACGATTATTCGCAATTTGTTCCCGGAACATGTACCTTATTGGATTATTGGCAATTTAAATAACATTACCCGAACGTACTACGTGTGTTTTATATGGAATTTCATGTTCGTGAAATATGTTCTGTTATTTTTGCCGCCAGTAAAAAATATCGTTCAACCAACGTCAATTAATTTCACAAATGGATGTCTCTGAGCAACAGATACAAGTAACTAAGGTAAAACATAAAAAAGAGTCAATTGAAAGTTGACTTTTATCCGAAGTTACACATTCAATGTTTGTAAAATCCATAAAACTCAGCTACAGAGCTAAAGTAATTGAATCGAAAGTTTTCTTTCCCGGTATTTATCCTGTAGGCCAGTTCGAGTTCCTTCCAGCGAGTACCTATTCTTAATTCTGAGAATTTCCACAATATGCTCAACGCTGTTAATGGCTTAGCTCATTATCTAATGATTTGCATTAATATTTAAATTATCTGTATATGATCAAATAATTGTCTAATTATTAGTTTCTAATATATCTACTTATTTCCGCATTAATAACATTTATGTCAAATTAAATTCGCTGAAGTATTCTTCTCCTATATAAATACCTTATACCATTATACGCTCAATCTTATTAACACAAGCAAATGAATTATTTGACTCAAAGCTATTACTATGTAAATAGGGAAACGTGTTTTTGAATACGTAACAATCCTATACACGAAAACAATGTATTACAAAGAATTATTATTGTTTTTTATTAGTTTTTAAGTACTATTATTTATGGTGCAGTTTACAACTTCAAATTTTGTTCATAATCATCATCACCATCAATCCATTTATTCTCTCTTTCTCACTTTACAGAACGAGAAGTTCAGGATGTCTGCCACGCTCACCAAGTACGGATTATCATCAAATGTCACATTAGCAAATAGTTCTTCTTAAGTCGCTATTAAAGGACATTTTTAATAAACGATCGTTGGAGCAGCGCCTGTTTGCTATGTCCGATGTTTGTGCGGACGCTTACAGTTGTTTACAGCGATATTCCACTCGAATTATTAAGTCTTGGCGGCGTTCGCCCGCAAAGCAAACTCATGAATAATAGCCATGAATATAGTAAACTACGTACACGATCTGCACAGTCCAGGGATTATCGGAATTTATGGGGCACGTGTGTGACGCACCTCGATTGTCCCGAATAGGGGTGCGGCCCAAAGAAAAATATTGTGGCCGCCGCTGAGCTTAAATATTGATGGATTTATGAACGCTCTTAAAATTATGACAGCCCTGAGCCACCGGCAACTTTATTGAATCTTATCTTGCGGCTAAATTTATTGAGCTCGCTGCAAAGTTTAGGGGAATCTCTTTGTTTTCGGTATTACGTACACATTTCATACCGTAAGCGAATAACAGGTTTAATTTTAACGAATCTTTGATAGCCATTGTGTTGTATTTGTTAAGTTTGGAAGTGGAGTTGGATTTAACTAACTCAACGCAATACTGATTTACTCCTAAATAGTGATAGACTGATAGTATGGACATAAATTGTCCACTCTAGTGGCCTGGAGTTCGTGTCCCAATAAGTACAGCTGACATAAAGTTACAAAACGAAGCACAGTTAAGTGCCTTGTAAGATGCAATATCAGAATCAGAAATAAAATGAAAGCAAACACCATGAGATAATCTCCACCCTTAAGAGTTAACTTTAATGATTTATAAGACAGATTGAACTCGACCAATCCGCACTTGGTCTGAATAGTACCTACACGAGTACTGAACCTTTTCAGTATGAAAGGAGCCCGACAACCAAAAGTGGAGCTGTAAAATGGTCGATGATGATGATGATGTTACTATAATTCTCGTTTCCAAAACCTTCGATTGGCAAAAACAACAGACATGTATACAGTTGCTTAATGTACATTATATTTTCATGAATAACAATTAGAACCAAGTCATAGAACTTCAATCTAACTTCGTTGATTCAGTCAATTAACTTACATCAGCTTCTTACTATAAGCCAAGCCCGTTGTGGGGTTATCAGCACCAACAAACAAATTTAATGGGTTGCAATCATAAATGGCGCAAGAACTTTATATTGTACATTCAAAATAATCGTCATTACAAGTATATATTAAATTCTTATTACAGCTAAAAACAAGCGATATTCGATTATAAAACAGTTTGCTTCTAAGTAATCTTAAAAATGAAAACAAATTTCACTTACTAAAAATCCGTGTACTTATAACACAGAATATCAAGATCTGGTGTTAAAACTTGCGACATTAACCCGCGAAAGTTCCAGCTTTAACGTCGCCGTAAAAACTTTTCTAGGTGTTATGTCATTTGGGGCCTAGTTCGCTTAACTATTTATATCAGCAAAGTCATAATACTGCCAACAATATTTATTTAATTTGCAAATTACGAGCAAAGTTATTAATGGACGACTGAAACTGTTGAGTTGTTATCGACCAATAAGAAATCAAATACATACTTTAACGGGTATTTAACGATGGATTATTTTATTCGTGTTCAACGAAATGTTTTTGTTTATATACACCTATTGTCCCGTCACCTAAGATATTAGTATGACACGTGTGAGAAGCGCCATATTGCGTGGAAACTTTATTATTATTTTGTATTATTATGTTGCAAACAGCCAGTTCAATTTTATTTATATGGATAGGTTTATGGACCCAAACAATTTATGGTAAACAGATGTGAACAATTCAGTTTGCAGGTAGCGTCTATTGAAACTACACGGACTACTTCCGCTATTGTACATTCATACGTCTGACGAACTTCGAAAGAAAATATTTTCTGAAAAGAGTGGGGCACTCCAAAACTAAATCATTTGAAGCAAGAATATAAGTTGCGAGTAACAGACAGATGGCACAAGTTGAGGTGCAAATAAAGTTTGAGTGGAAAAACTTATTCTTCCTTCGCAAATCCCGTCTGTAGCGAGTCTATGCCCGCGGGATACCTTTAACAATTTGTAAGTTATTTATTGCTACCAAGAAATATCATTAACCCCTTTAAAATGTACCGCCCCATGAACCGAACCGGCTCCGTTTGTTACACGTAATACGTTTTCAGCCAGATTGAAAACCGATAGAACTTTTCACTTTGAAGCAATCTTTCTGAATAGACAAGGGAAGAACGTCTCTCCAATTTGAGAGAGGGAAATAAATTATAGACTAACTTAGTGGGTTTTCTAATGAAAATAACTTTTAAAATTTTGGTGTCACCAATTCTGAGCAATTAGACTGTTTTAAATATACTAGATAGATAATATTAGCAAAAATTTTCTTATCAACTTGGGTATGTGTGTATACCTACATCTGCTTATAAAAATCTTTGTACTCAGAGAATGATATATTTTATTAGAATGAAGTATTTCTAAAGCTATTCACGTATTCAAAGTCAAAGTAGGTACTTATAAACATCTATCTACTTTATGAATACTTAGTTCGAACTTCGGAAATAAATTGTTACAAAATCCTTATAATTTCACAATCACCGTTAACTCATTTCCAATGAAGTTGGTCGGATTTTAACAGTGAAACTATTAGTTATGAAAACTTAGTTGACATGCAAATGTTCACCCATTCAGCTAAGCGATCCTCCTACTTATGGTACTAAATTTATAATTTTGTTTGCGCGATATTCAAGCTAGTTTGCTTAAGTAAGTACTTGTATTCCCCTGAAGGACTCGCGTTACCTACAAATAGTTAGAAGATTTGTGTGGATAATCGAATTATGTTCTATGTACCCACAACCGTATAAGATACATGTTAACGTTTTATTTGGACATGAAATATAGGCAAAATATCAATGTAATGTTTGTAATGAAATGGATTTTGTTTTATTTAAAGGCTGTACGACTTATGATAAATAACAAATAAATGATTTTTTGTTTAAAAGTCTTATAGGTATAATGCAAATGTAAAATTCGTTTGGAGAATTTACAATATCAAAATTGTAACAAATAAAAACAGCTTAAGGGTCCAAGTTGACATTGTTTTTATTTTAAATAACTTAAAACAAGTTTAGCCGTTAAACGTATATTAAAGTAAATTGTTAGCATTCTTCGGGTTAAGTGTCAAGTAATAACTTAGTTACAAAGGCGAGTCTGCTACGAAAATAGATTTAGCTGCGGCCACGTTTATCATTGAGTTAAAATCTTGCAACTTTTGAACGGTACTTGTTAATAAGTGAATTCGAAAATTTTAAATTTAAACGAATCAGACTTAACTTGATCATGTCATTGTTGGGGACAGCCCAGAGTTACGCGTGCTAGTAAAATGAACATCTAGCAAGTTTTTCATTCGGCGTCTTAAAATATTTACAAACCTTTACCGTGAACTTCGACAAATTATTGTAAGTACCTGCAACAAACAATTAAGTAGATTAGTTAAGGTTGTATTGGTAGTTAATGAGGAATAATAATAATGTGACGTATAACTCTTATACATATATATATGATCGATAATACACGTAGATATACTTATATGTATGTATTTTGTGCTCGTCTCGTAAATATTTGTCCTCGGTGAGAATCGAACAAACACCCTTCCGCTTAGCAGTGACTTTCGATAGCTACTGAACCATCATATTAATCAATATTCCTTAGTATGTACACATTATTATCATCGTAATAGCTTACTGTATGGCAACAAAGTGTACAGATTGATATTTATGAATTACTCTTCATTTTTTGTTTGCCTTTTCCCTTTACAAATGTTATTGGTAGCAATTTTATATGGATGTATCCATCTGAATGCGAAGAGCTGAAGGTCGAGCTCAATGGCATGCTATTGGAGAGGCACAGGCTTCTCCAATATATCCTAAACATATGTGCAACAGTGGACGGGAATAGGCTGATGATGATTTAGATGATGATAATGATAATGATGATGATATACATCCAGCCCCTCACACCATATTCACTCAATACATGTAGTCATATTATTAAGTTAAATTAAAATAGTGTAAGGTCAACTCGTGTGACGGACGGCAAAATCTCAGTTGAGTGACGGATGAGAAGGAAGACGTGTTGGCTTATTACGAACTGCTCCCAAACAGAGATCGGACGTACGAATAGCTGACGTTTCATTATTTTACAAGACAAATGTTGACGTGCCGCCACGGATTGTACGAGGTAAATAGAATGTCGTGATTCTGGTCTCGTTTTAATAATATGCTTGAGATAACTTTTGTATCTTGATTTAGTCTTTGTTTTGCTTAGTAGTCGCTTCTAAATCATGTTCGTACACTAAGTTTAGTTGTAGTGTTGATTTGATTACATTTTCAAATGAGAAATCGCATCGAGCAGCTGGTGCTATGAATTCATTTTGATTTTGACGTTGTTGTGTATCATGTTCGCTAATTCTTGTTCCGTTCCTTATTTTAATTCTAGTGCAGACTCAAATGAATTTTTAAATGATCAGGTGAGTGGTTGAAGAAGTTTCTATATTAAAACTGAAATAGTTTGTCTAGTACGGTTCCATCGAGTCCGGTTACGAAATTTAAATTTGCCAAAATTCATAATAACTACACTAACTACCTAAGAACTTTCATTAATTTCAGCCGTGGCGTTTGAATGTCCGCTTTAATGAATACTTGTATCTTGGTCGGCGGTATCAAAGATCAAATAATCCCCGAAGTTTCGACGTTGGCTTTATCGGTGTTTCTAAGTTTTTAGTAAAATAGTTCTAGCGTTAAAAGACGCGTCTATTACCGACGGACGTGACGCCATTGCGAGTTATCTTTTATTACGTCGCTCACGACGTTGAAGATATTAAACTAGTCACAAACAGTGAAAAATAGAATGATAAAACTCTAAGCTCGAGGACATTAAAAGTATCGGTGGTATATAAAAGTTCGGGCAAGTTTCGGCCGACGGCCCGATAATGGTGCGTCACTCATCCGCTGCTGGATGCTACAGATTTACATTCACGTGATTTACGACTTCTTCATAGAGAGGGAAAAAATATACAGGAAAATACAAAGGAGGCACGTGACGCCTACCATGAGCGCTCGCGAAATTGCGCGATTACACCCGTTTAAAGCCTCTTAAGTCAAAATTGGAATGGTATACGTTAAACATTAATTCGCGTTGGTTGTGGGGTTTAAAAATTGGGTAACAAATATTGGTATTGATTGTAAAATGTCACTAGGACCATAAGGTGTTAATGACAAATGCTTGTTTGTTACAAGTGATTTACATTTATCGACATACATTTTTATTTCTTGTTAAAATGTGCGGTGCTTTTTAAGTAATATATGGCTACTCTATTTTAAATGCATGGACAATATTATTAATGCTGAAATATTAACTGCTTAAATAATAAAACGAGGATATAAGTTCAATATTCGTTAGGATTGTAAACCTTTAAATAACTTACTGGTTGTAAGCGTGATTTTAAGCAACGACGGACTGGGTTCAGTGTTAATAAATATACCACGTATCAACTATTCCCGGATCGTGAGCTGAGATAACTGAAACCTCTGCACGGAGTAGGGGACGAGATATGCTCTCGAACAAAATAGAAAAAGGATATTGAATCGGCAAGAAAATGCCGTAACTTAAGAAAATGTCACCCTCTATCAACCTTCTACGTGTTGCTTTGTGTTCAACCCCATCTTGATACAGCGAGTTCAGGTTTCACTTCCATAACAGAATAATCTCTGCAACAATACAGTCGAAGTGTCTACTATTCTTGACACAAAATTTTTTTGTCAGTGTTCCATTAAACCGTATTATTAAAAAAAAATTACTTAAAATTACTCAGATTTTACAATAAACATAAACGTCTTTGATACACTTGCATGTCAAACTGTTTGCACAGTCGCATACTTATCACAGATTGTCGTACAATATAATTACCATTCAACATTGTTCAGACTGTCTTATATTGCTTTAGTAATACACGTTCGTGAAATAGGGAATCTGTGTAAAAATGTACAAAAGGTCATCCTTTTATCTCACAATTTGCAATTTGAATACGCAGACAAATTAATCCAGCGAAAAATTAACCAAAAGAATACAAAGCGGCGACGCGCGAACAACGGCCCGCCCCGAAATATGCGAGCGAGGATAGCATTACAGTCTATTTCGTGTACACAGAAACGTGTTGCTAACTCGACTTTGTCACATTTTTACGTTTTTGCACTATCCACCGACCCTTGCATATTTGTTTTGTTTTAAAAATCTGCAAAACTAAAACTTTAATGAATTTTGCTTTCTCCAAAACCTTTTCCGCTGTCCACACGACAACGTGGACTGTTGTATCGGTGGCGAACAAGTGCGCGATCTTTTTGATATTCAGGACGCGTAGTTTCATTTCAAAAGGTAGCGCTTGTTATTCTTTAACAAAGAAAATCACGCAATGCATTCAAACAAAAACGAGAAATCTCCAGTAACTAATTTTCGCTTCTAGTCTCCTGTGAATAACCGTGAACGTGTGGGAAATATCAGAGGCGGCGTCTTTGGGAGATAATAACCTGTCTTGTTTTCCGCTGTGTTCGTCAGCCGCCGTCCTTGTTTTGTGTTTGCGCGTAGACAGGGATGGTCGAGGGTTGTTTTGTCACTAACGCATCATTTGTACTGTTTGCGAGACCGTTATTGAGCTTGTTTTTGGCAAACTGACTGGCGTATTGCTACGCCCCGTGCCTTCAGCCGAAATGAAAGAGGCTTTCGGTTCAGGCCGGAGAATTGGTTGCCTTCATTACAATTAAAGGGCCTCTGTTTGCGCGTCTGGCGAAACACTGGTATTAAGAGCAATTAAGCGGCTAATTGTGACGGCAACGATGGCAGATGAAATAATGAAAAGATTAAACAAAAGCTTACGTTCTACTTTTATTTTAAACAATCTATTTGTTATATTATTTAACATATACAATACGTTGTTAAATAATTGCAATATGTTATTTAACGTTTACAATTAATTAAAATGTATAGTACGTCGTTCAAATATGAAATAGGCCCAAGTTTAAAGAGCTGTTAAAACAAAGAGGTATATTAGCTGTATCTACTTTGCATTCAGTTATAAGTGCGTGAGAAGTTTTATTAAAATTCCTACGAAATTGTGTAAATATTTCAAATGCCCTTTCCCTTCTCTATCTTACTCCCTTTTTCTCTCCTTTTTCCCGTTTTCCTGATTTCTTTCCTATTTACAAAACAGTTGACGAACTAAAAAGTTTCTTTTGCATCAAGCAGTTTTCAAGTTCCGTCTACCACCTTTAAGCTCATTTTCTGAGCCCTGGAGATCACTTCAGGTGAGAGTACTGAGCGATGCAAATAAAGCGGTCTCAAAGTTATAATTTACTTTATATAGAATGTTAATACTGCATAATTTCGATACAGACATTAAATTATACATGAAAATTATTGAATTAATTAAATTATAGACTTTAGATATCACTTAACTCATAATGTGTAACTCTAAGACAAGATAAAAGGGATCCTTAACTATTTGTAAGTACTAGTAGTAGTAGTTAGTCTAGTATTTAAATGTTTTGTATTTAAAATCTTTAGACCAGGGATTTATAAGTTTAACAACGTAATAATGATTATATCCCATAGATAGCCTTATTGGTCGAGTGGTTGCAAGCGCGACTACCGATCGGGGGTCCTGGATTCAAATCATGGGTCGGATACTACTCGTATATTTTTTTAATTTAGGATTTCTAGTAGTGGCTCGTAGTCTGGATCTGTGCCCGGTGTATGGCAATAGGCTTACCACCTATTCCATGGGACTTAAACATAACTGGTGAAACGAGGGAGCGTACTACGAGTACACTCTTCCGCTTAACCTTTCGAGGATTACATGCGTGATGTTACGTTACGTTATATCCCATAGAAGCAATTAGATTTAATTTCAATTCACGGAGTTAATAATTAGACTTAATTAATTTGAATGTATAAAATACAACCTAACAATAAATATAATAATAAAGAAGATTTTAAAACAATTGCGGTAATTGCGAGTAGACGCGTAGCGGGTTCTTGTTAGTGTCTGGACATGGGTTGGTGGACTAGCAGTGTTATGAGAATATAGTTATATAGTGTGAAATTATATCATGATGCCTGTAAAGAAAAATGCATATTAAATCCTTAAAAAAATAACGTATTTTTATTATTAAACGATCGAAATAATGGATGTGTAACACGATAAAATTTTATACTGTCTTGAATCACGCATGTTTTTTCAGGATAACAGGAGTTGTTTTGGATATATTAGAGGTATTTGCCGACAACGTACAATTCGATTTCAGGGTTTTGTCAATAAAATACAAGACGATGTTTTAAAAAATACCAAAAAACATTATCCGAGTTAAAAAAAATATTGTACAGTTACAAACATTGTGAAATGAATTAACAGCAGCTTTAAACTGTCACTGTAATGTAATGGGCAATTAAATTAACTGAAATGTTAAAGTTTCATTTACAATAAATTATATTAAAAGTGTAACATTAATAAATGACACGTATCAATTTCTAAAAACTACATTAACATTCGTTTCGTCTCATTAGCAGTTAAACGAGCATAAATAAATTCTTAACCGCAATTATTTTCGTACAATCAAATTATTCCGAGAGCGCATTGCTAAGCGCGAACGAATGATTTCGTGAACTCAAAATCGAAATATGAGGGCCGAATAAATGAAATAAATAAGTAGAGCTCAATTTATTTTGTAGCTCAATTTGCGATGAAAATGCGACGCACCCCACCCCCCTCCACCCCAGCCAAATGTATATTAATGCGCCACCCGAACCACAACAGTAATATTGTTTTCTTTTTATTTCCAGCGACCTCGAAAGCTTTTAGTAGTGTCAACTATTACCAGTTTTTTACGGTTTCACGTAATGTTGTATAGATGCGTGGGACGGAATGTCGGAGGCGTCTTAGATACCTACGGTATTGTATTACGTTCTGTTATGTACACGCCAATAATCTCACTGACAAATTATTAATTCTAGAATACTTGATTCTATCTGTCCTAACCCTATGGTCTTAATCAAGGTCGATTGCAGACGTTTATGGGTTGCAGCGGCCATTTGCGACTGTTATCTGTTAATTGTTAGACTATTTCACTTGAAAAAGTACTAAAGGTAAGTCTCCTGACGGTTTATTTGAGATATATTGCAACTATCCAAAGCCAGTAGTACCTAACTATTGCTTGGTCATTAGCTATTTACTTAAAATAATATAAAAAGTTTAATTTTACAAGCTGTTATTTTGAATGTTTATATATGATATAAAACTTATACCTACATACATCCAATATTGACTTCTATTGAAATGTAGTGATTCAATTACACGTCTCAGCAAACAGAGTACTATAATGCTAAGCAATAACACGCGCGCTGACAATACAGCAAATATTTCTGTAGTGTCGTGTGGATGCAACCTTTTTTTATATATTGCGCGGATCTCTTTCCGAACTTAAAAGAAGTCTGGAATGTACTTCGTGTTCTCTGTTGCGCATCGAGCTGATGGGAGATAACATCTAGAGACCAACCCATCTGTTGGAAGTTTTCAAATACTTATATAAGCTGCCAATGAAATTTAAAGAGCGGTATTCAAAGAGCTCAGTGACGTACTATAGGACAGGTATTTGTCCAGCAGTGAACAGAAGCGGGCTGATGATAATAATGATTCAATAACAATCAAATAGGGTGCGGTTCAACGTGCACACCGAAAAAAACGTCAAAAAGATATGTCCACGCTTTGGAATAATTATATGTATATTCGTAGTGTTATCCTTTCAGTTATTGTATTATTGAATTATTTTATACATAGTGGTGTATGAAAGCGGTCACATGATAATTGTATAGGTACTAAAAATAGTTTAGACATCTTATATAACAACGATGTCATTTTGAACCAGCAAACTCCGGCAGAATTGGGTCACGAAAATATAAGAATTGCACAATAAGAGTGCAGTTCGGACTTAAAGTACAATATGAAGTGAGATACTTAAACTGTAAGAGTGTCTGCGCTTTGTATTCATGCCACGCGGAATCGAAACATAGAATGGCCGAAAAATTTCACACAAAACTGAAGCTGCTCGGATAGACTTCAGCCTTTGTGATGTTAGTTGGCAATGTATTGCTGGAGACCCCTTACAACTTTCTATTTATGATTTCATTTCACACACTGTTAAACCTAATTCGAAATAATATCTATTATTTCCTTTGTCGATAATGACAAACGTGTGTAACTTTTACGACAATAGTTGTCCAGATTTTGAGAATATACTGTATCAAAGAAATTTTCCATTAAATTAAATTCCATTTATATATCATTGGAATGTAATCAAAGCGGGCTTAAGTTGAAGCCATTTTGATAACCTTGTAAATATGATATTTATAATACTACACTAATCAACAATAAAGTAATGCGAGGTCGCTGTGTAAACAAATTTATCTCTTCTTCAGAATATTATTTATTATTTTCACAGTATCACGCTTATTTATTCACCGTTAAATAATGAAGAAGAATATTTTGAAAAGGTACGTTTAACGATTTGGAATATTATCTCTAAATAATATCAGGCTTTTGTAAATAGTTATAGAGACGACGTGAAAAAAGATTGAGACATAAAACTAAATGAATGATGATAATAATATGTAAGTTAATACAACGACGAGCTGAAGTTCGAGTTCAGTGGCTAGCTATAGGAGAGGCCTATGTCCAGCAGTGGACGGGAACAGGCTGGTGATGATGATAATGATGATGTTAAATATAAGTAATAAGCCTATATCCAATCTTATAAAACCCTGTATATAACTAATAAGTCAGTAAAGTTGAAAAGGAACTAAAATATGCTCATCGGATGTCTTACTGTTGTTACTGATGTTTTAATACTATTCAAAATAAATGAAGCGAAAAATGCGTATCCTTCTCGCTATTTGATCTGAATAATCTAATTTAGTATTTCAAGAATTACGAAATCGAGAGCTAGGCAGACAAGTGTAGTGTATCCCACTGCACCACTTACCGTTTACGTGACGTAACGCAAAGTAAGATACATATGTTAGCGATATATATTGTGACGGTAATATTTGGCTTCGTTTTCATATATTGCAGATACCATACTGATGTCAAATAGAATATTTATTGAGATCCGCGTACCCGATAGAACCTTAGCTCCAATACTCGTCTATCAAAGCGGCTGTTTTTGTCGTCAATACAAAGTCGTGAAAGTCGTGTAGCTTTTTGTTACGGTTTGAAGAGCAACGTGGTCCCATCAGAATATCATCATCATCATCATCATCATTAGCCTATCTTAGTCTATCAGAATATAATGCGTCTTATTTTAATTCTTACTCTGTTAATTGAACTAGAGCATTCCCTCGACATTATTTATTTTCCATTTTGTTCATTTTCCTCGTTTTTTTTTTATTAAATTTTTGCATTGCATAATGACTGTATGTGTTCTAATTATTAGGATAAGGTATTTAGTCATTCAGTCTTTTGTTCGTTCGTTCGATCATTCGATAATAATGTACCTTTGGATTACTACCCTGTTTAACACAAGTCTTGTCTCTTCATAAGAAGCTACGATAATGGCCACGTTCTGGTTGACTTGTTTCACGCGCCTTATAAAGCATCGTAGATACTTCAGAAAGTGCGTAGGTTTGCTCAGGATTTATAAAGAATGATTGCATGATGGTTTGGTTTTTATCTTAAAATAAAATTTAGTAAGTTACAGCCTTTAACTTTTACCTAGATATCTATCAACATCTGAGATGGTCATTTCTTTGTCTAGGTATTTACTTTAGCCTATGATTTTGTTTGAATTTTCGTTGTCAGTGAAAATCCGACGTTAGTTTGTCTACATGTCCTTTATCGTCTTTATCATTACTATACACTAGTATAAGTAGTATAACTAACTATACATTAGTATAAGTAACCGTTTCACACAATTAATTTCCACATAGTTCATGATTATAGTACCACTTTTGTTAACGACATCGTCATACGTTCCAACAGAAGATACATATAAGGTACAATTATGTATACATGAGTTCGATAAACGTCATTTACGCAGTCATCGTATCAGCTTATCGCTTCGGACGGTGTGTAAACGCCTTAACTATTTTCAT
>DWMG01000883.1:0-17117 GCA_018244855.1 Elbella merops
GTTTCAAAATGTCTGTTCAACGAGGTTTTTTTTTTAATTTTATTTTAAATGATGTCAAGCTGAAAGTGTCAGTGACATAGACAGATAATTATAAATGTACCGCCTTAACTCACGTGCGTTTTCGGGACGGCCCGACTAGTATCGGACTTGTACCAGGTCCTCCCTAAAGAGCTCCCGGCGTTTGCAGCGAGGTCGCGGCGGAGGCGAGACTAGTCGGGCCATCTCGAAAAACGCACGTAGGTTAAGCCGGTACACATATAATCTGGAGCTGACGCGACGATTTAATAACGAGAAATATCTTCTCCACTAACATTAGATAGAAACTCCCCATTTACTGAACTGATGTATCTGGGTGTGAACAGGTGACCCACATCCTCAAACGCACAACAGCAACATCAAAGAGAAATCAAATCAAAAAGAACTTTACGACTGGCCACAAAACACATTTTGTTTGACTGAAGAGAGAGTATCAAACGAACAGGAAACCTGTCACGATTTGACCAAAGACATCTGCAGCGCACTTGCTTCCCGCAGGTAATAAATCTGAGAAGAAACAATGGAGAATACACGAGGAGTTATGTTACGAGCGTGCTAATGCGACATCGTCATATGTGTCACAAACACATCGCGAACGAAACGAGCTCGGATGTGACGTCACTTCTATATCGCACCAAAACATCGATGACTTCAATGGTGACCTAATTCGCAAGATGTTAAATTCGATTTTCACTGAACAGGTCAAGGCGAGGTTGCTCCTTGAAATCCCGATAATACTTCCAGTAGTAAAATTTACTGATACCTTCATATCAAATTTTATGTTCGTTCCACTGTTAGACACTGGTTTGATCATCTCAGAATGATCCCTTGGTCACCTGGAATGCCTAATGAATGTAAACCATTTGCTATTTATCCACGTGTATCTTACAAGCAATGTCTATGTACAAATATATTATCCTTATAATCATGACATTTACAGCAGTGATAGCCTAGTGTTTAAAAATTCAGCCCCTCACTCCGGGGGTGCCGGGTTCAAATCCATGGCGCGCACCTCTTTACAAGTGCGTTTTAAATTTAAATATCAATTGCTAACGGTGGAGGAAAACATCGTAAGGAAAGCTGCACACCTTAAGAGTTTATAAAAAAATAATTCTTAGGTTTATGAAGTCTGCCAACCCGCACATGGCCAGCGTAGCAGACTATGGCCTTAACCCTCTCAATATGAAAGGGACCCATAATCCAACAGTGGAATTATAAATGGGTCGATTATTATTATTATTTTATTATTATTTACAGCTATCAACGCCGTTTAAAAAGCTTTATTATTATTATATCATCACGCCAGGTCCTCAGCGGGGTAAGCAGAAAACACCGAATGTCAAGTATCTTTATCCTTCAAAACAATCACTTATTATTCTATTACATTAGACTTCGCATTTACTTAAACGTTTGTATAAAATTACTACCATCCATTAAAAATGTGGAACTGCACTGAGTAATACGCTATGGGAGAAACCTCTGTCCAGTAGTGGACTAATCGGCTGAAGGATATAACAATGACGACTGACTGAAACAATCACCAACCAGACGATCCATGCATCAGCCAACATTGAAGACAACCGTTACGAATCAAATCACCCCAACCTCCCCTATTATTATAGCAATCTAAGAAACATGTTTACGCAACGTTGATAACGATGGGAGGCAACAATGAAACCTTTAAACAAACCGTACGTATGTTATGTGTATATATACATACTAGCTGTGCCTGCGGCTTCGTTCGCATGGGATTCAAAAGTTTTTCTAAAATTAAAGTGGCCTAAGTTACTTCTTATTACATCAGTGAAATTCCCGTCAAAATCGGTCTAGCCGTTCCAGAGATTAGCCGAAACAAACACACAGACACACAAACAAAAAATCTACAAAATGTTATTTCGATATATGTACCGTGTATACATACATACCTACATATTATGCATTTGGAAAAAACCGTTATTTTAATATTACAAACAGACACTCCAATTTTATTTAATTGCATAGACGTATGTATGTACGTATCTATGTGAATGTATGTGTATATTTCTGTACATATGTGTGTAAGCAAACCCTTGATATTTGCGCTGTGCTTGTTGCGAGCGAGCACGTTCGCGTACGACGATATACAACAATAAACACAATATTATCGGCCGCAAACTGTAACGTCCTTCAAGTATCATTCGCCCGTGGCGCGCAAGAAATGGCGTTCAAATACATACGTGTTACCGCAGGGCTGCGTACTACTCGTATCTAGGTATTTACTCAATACCAGCGTTCTAACGGCGTTCGAAATTCAAACGTGATTTATTCGAATTTAAATTTGGAACGTTATTTAGGTTCATATGTTGAAAAATTCCCGCCATAAATCTCTGTATTTGTGCATGTATAGAAGAGGTCCAACGGTGTTCGAAATTTAAATGTAACTCGTTAAATTTGAAACCGCACCGTTATGGAGATTCTTAGGTCAAAGAATATATGTACGTGTTACCGCAGGGCTGCGTACTACTCGTGTCTATGTATTTACTCAATACCAGCGTTCTAACGGCGTTCGAAATTCGAACATGATTTATTCGAATTTAAATTGGGAACGTTATTTAGGTTCTTATGTTGAGAAATTACCTCCAAAAATCTCTGTATTTGTCCATGTATAGAAGAGGTCAAACGGTGTTCGAAATTTAAATGTAACTCGTTAAATTTGAAATCGCACCGTTATGGAGATCGTTAGGTCAATGGATATATATTTAAAATCTTCTACTCTGACCTCTTTGACCACAGATTATTACGAGTCTGAAGCTGACAGTTTGAACGTAAGCAATGAATATTTTATATATAAAAATGTATTTGTAACACATAAAAGTTTTCGTCAAACATTCCTTTTTATAGAGAAAGTTTCTTAATTCACTTTAACTACGCCAAATGTCACACGTGTCAGTAAAGGCAACTTCACGTATTAATAAATAGATTCGCCACAACTTAATTGACAAAAAAAAAAAAACTTCACGCCTGTAACACTACTTAACCAAGGAGACAGTCTAATTATTTAACTTATTTAATGACGTTTTTTATTATAAGGACACTCTTACTTTGATTTGTCCCAAAACATAGCTTGTAAAACTATGCTCCGAACTGATGATATTGAACTTCAACTCGATCTGAACAGTCTCCGCGTGACTTCGCTGCAAATGCCGGGAGCTCAGGAGAAAAGGGACCCGGTACAGGTCCGAAACTAGTCGGCCCACCCCGAAAAACATAACTATATACATAAATATCTTCACGCCAGATTCCTTACTGAGAAGGCAGAAGGATAATGATATTAAATAAAATCAAGATAGCTTATAGATTCAAAACTATTTCCTAACAAATCCTTATTATATTAATTCAGCGTTTCTCAAAGTGGGGTACGCGAACCCCTAAGAGTTCGCCATTCAACTTCATTGTTAAAATTGCCCAAAATTATTACGAACAATTGTCTCAATTTGCGACAAGAAACAAGCCCAACACATATTTATATTAAAAATATATTTCTTTTGTTACTGTATTTGTTACCGTTTGTTGAAATTAAAAACCTTTCTGCAACAGCCAATTTTATTTCTTGGGTTAATTAGTTAATAATTTGCTGTCACCTGGAAATTTCTACACGGATTCGCGGAGCCAAAACTTTGAGAAACCCTGTATTAATTTATATTAATCATCAGTCAGATGACAACCCTAACCTATACGACTGTGCATGGACAATCGTGGTATAACGACGAGATGGTAATGACATCGATATTGGACATGCGAGTAACAGCAAGCAGGGTTGCCAGACCAGTTCGATAATGGTGGCAGATACAAGGAGTGCAATAAAATATTGCTCAATATTGCAAAACGAAACTATATACCCCTACAACATGTCAATAATATGGCTTTAATATAACGACAAGTACACAAGTGCAGTGATAGCCTAGTGGTTAAGAATTCAGCCCCTCACTCCGGGGGTGCTGGGTTCAAATCCATGGGGCGCATCTGTTTAAAAAATTTCGTTTTAAATTTAAATATCACTTGCTAACGGTGAAGGAAAACGTCGTGGGGAAACCTGCACATTTTAGAATTTATAAAATTAAAAAAAAATTCTAAGGTGTGTGAAGTCTGCCAACCCGCACTTGGCCAGCGTGGCGGGCTATGGCGTTAACCCTCTCAATATGAGAGGAGACCCATATTCCAACAGTGGGATTATAATAGATCGATTATTATTATTATTTTACGCTTTACAGCAAATGTGTTTATCGTTATCACTATTATATAATCATGCCAGCTCCATAACGGTGTAGGCAGACAGCACTGAATGCCTAACATCTCTCTATGCTTACAAACCTGATATATTTCTCCAAGATCACTCACTTCGTACACCCGAGTACATTCCGGAGATTTCTAAATCTCCTATCAGCCAGAACACCACATATATGGTTAAGATAGGTGAGTCTGGATCTTTCCTGGCACCTGCATCCATCAATATATGCAGTGCATAAATAATGCAAGTCTAATAATGCATTTATGTTCAAGTAAACAATGTAACTGCGATAATGGTCCTTCAGCTAGATTACCTATCTGAATACTTCATTTTGTTAATTGAAAAATGACGTGCACATTTAATTGAAATAAAGACAAGAATTGATAGAATAGATATTGTAGTAACATCACACCTTTAATCCCCAAAGAGATAGACAGAGGAGTGTAGTACTCTCCCAGGTTTCACCAGTTCCGTTTACGTCCCGCCTTGGAATCCGTGGTGAGTCTATTGCCATAAACCAGGCACATATCCAAACACCGAGCCACAAGTATTTGTTCTGCGTGGACGTAAAAATATCGAAATAAATATATATTATGTGTATATATGTAATTTAGAAGTAGAAGAACTGAAAGAAGAATAAAAAGGAAGACAGTGGGAAGCTGTTGGATTCGGAAGGCCCAGGAGGGGAAGGAGTGGCACCGATTAGAAGAGGCCTATGTCCAGCAGTGGACATCTAGAGGCTGACGATGATGATGATGTAATTTACCAGCCATACCACAACAGAAGCTCGATTGACGCTATTAATATTATTATTATTATTACTAAACACGTTCTTTAGATTCAAAATAGCGTAGTATCTGCAGCAGAGCGAAAAACCTCCATCAGATAGCCCTGGCGCACTGAAACTCGAACACCCTAACGGGATCATAATGACAGAATAATGCGAGAATCGTATCTAGCGCTGGCGTTCTCGGGCCACCGGACATAGCAAGCGATACGTTGTTTTCAATAACGATGTTTACCGATACAGACGTGGGCGCTGCTGGGTCGAAAACAACTGGCAGATAACGTATAGAAATACATTGAAATGGCTAACCTCCTCGAGCTCACTTTTGAGGGGAGCCTTCATTAAACAATGCGCTACCAAAGTTATCAAACGACTACTCGTGTCATCAGTTACGTTTACGTCCCATGGAACGGGTGGTGAGCCTATTGCCATACACCGAACACAGATCCAGACTCCGAAACACTACTAGAAATTCTAAACAAGAAAAATTTGATCCGCGATTTGAACCCAGAACCTCCCGATCCGCAGTCGCGTTGACAACCACTCGACCAACGAGGCATTGATAAAAAAACTAAAACCACAAAAGCAGAGCACTGCAATGCCTTTCTGCTCCATCGTTCTTTTTATTGCAATGTGCAGTTTAAACGTCATTCAGATGCACAACCGCATCCTTTGCGGCGCTCGAAACCATCTGTCTACCCACCCCACTCGTACCCACCTTGTGAATTCAAAAGCTTTCAATGCTTATTTTTGAATCCCCGACGTCTCTACACTGTTCAGTAGTCAAGCGAGAACAATTGGTACACTTAAAAACTTCGATTCGAATAAAATTTTACTTGGAACTTTTTTTTTAATTTGCAATAGGATTTTTATTTGCGTTTCTCTTTTTAATAAATAGGGAAACTGCTTGAAGTTTTTGGTGCCTAACATATATTATTTTCATATTTGTAAATCCATTGCGTGTACATACGACTTAGGACAAACATATAAGATTTTGACTTAACGTTCCCGTGTGAGAAGGGATATCTATACATATTTCCATTATACACAGAAATATTAGACTGGCCCGTTGGCTCAGTGGTTAGTAAACCTGACTGTAGCACAGGGCTCGCGGGTTCGATTCCCACCCGGACATGGATATAATAAAATATTTTTGTGATGCGCACAAGTACTTGTTTTGTATCTGATGTATAAAAATGTATATACGGAAATGTATGTTTATATGTAGTGTAGTTATTAATGTGTGTAAATAAATAAAAATAAAGATACCATCTAAGTGTTGAAACGTGAGAGTGTACTACACTCCTCTGCCTACCCCTTCGGGGACTACATGCATGATGTTACGTTATAGATGCCATCAATGGGATAGCACGCAATGAGAATTAAATCTAGAAATATATCCCAGCGACAAAAAAAAACATCATCATCATCAGCCCATCGCAGTCCACTGCTGGACATAGGCCTCCCGAAATGAGCGCCATCGCGCCCTGTCATACATATATGTATGTATTTCTCGCATATTTTTTGTCCTCAAACCGAGTACAAAAATTATTGAAGACAAATTATATTGAATACCTATATTCATAACGTAACTTCACGCTCGTAATCCCCGAATAGGTAGGCAGAGGAATGCAGAACACTCTCACGTTTCACCGCTTACGTGTACGTCCCACTATGGAATAGGTGGTGAGCCTATTTCCATGCATATATGTATATTCATATATTATATTCATATATTATATTCATATATTATATTCATATATTATATTCATAATATTATATATTGCTTTGCATAAAATGAGTTACAATAAGTTCCATATTTACCGACACGTGTTTCGCTCTTCCAATACATATGTACACGACAAAATATGTAACGTCATAACGTTAAGCAAGCAATTTAAAAATAATACAGATACGAATACCGTACAGTTCGAACGAATACATTTACATTATATGCCGCCCAAGGTCCCGCATTCATCCGTCATTAGTCAATATTAACTGTCATACATACATACAAACAAACACAAAATCACACATACATACACATCCATATATATAGACCGAAAATTGAACAAACAGAAGATAAATAAAAAAAAATCATTCATTCAATTTAGATGCAATCATACCCCCCCTCCACTCCGCCCCCCCCCCTTCTATCTGTTTACTTCCTGTCACTCAACGCTCCCATTCGACACCAGCTCAAATTAACCACGCAAACATACCTATAATATGGACGGGAAAAAGAAAGAAATGAAAACAGCCGAGGCGAAATTAGAATTATTTACTTGTTCGGTAATTGAAATGCAATCGTCCGAGAACTCATTACCAAACACCCCCCCCCACTCCTCCCTCCTATTCAAGGCCCAAGAGCTACCCCCAAAAATAGCCCGGATGAGGTGCGCAGGCGTAACTCACGTCAGCGCCGCGCCCACGTGCCCGCGAGGGAAAGTAAACAGTGATGCGCTTCTATTAATAGACGATCTGTCTGTACACATACGACGTTAGAAACTTTTCCTGCGGACAGTACATTTATCTTGCACACTGTACAAAAAACCGTTGCGACACCATCAGGCTTAACCAAACTGTTTGTACACATACAATGTTAATGACTTTTTTGCCGACGGTACATCTATCTTCCGCACTACCACTAGGACACCATTAGGCTTATTAACTGTAAGCATACTGATAAATAAATTCACAAAGTATGCCATACCAGCACGAAATGCACTGACGACCGAATCAGGACAGGTAAGTGGAAAATCGATAGATCCAAAGAAGATACTCGTAAAACTGAATTGTGGCATTTGGAACACACATTCTGTCACACCAATTTCTTATAGAGGTACGCAGAAGTTAAGCTTTCCACCTGCTACGGTGATACCAGACTTCTTCGACCACTTCTAAATTCAAAAAAATCATCATACAAGCTCTTCTAATGAAGAAACTCTTGATCCGGTCTTCTCAACATAATTAATAATTTTATTAATGGTGACGACATTAGCAAATAACTGCATCAGCGATATCAAAGGTCTCGTACACTAGCGATGTCCCGTTTGGATTGAACGGTATACAAAAATAACGTTCCGAAATAGTATCACACAATATACAGTCTTGTTTGTTGATAGCTATTTGTTGACAGAATTTAACATAGACGTATTATATAATAGAGCGGGGAAGACATACGGCCGCCCGTAAGCGACAACGTCCGACGGTTTAGAAAGAGAGAAATGATCGCGTTAACTATCTCTCCCTATCTCCCTACTGACGCAACTCACGCTAGGGCTACCTGTGCGTGCGCGAGTAGAAAGAGACAGATAGTTAAGCTCATTTGCTTTCTCTATTTTTTCGATGGACACATTTTAGGCTGGCTCCACTAATCTACGTTTAATATATCTACGGAATTTAAACGGAAATGTAGAGAGAGACAGAAGATAGTGTCATTCGTTTTTCTTACTTATTTTAATATATTAAGCTACTGACTTTCTTGGAATTTATTAAAGGATTAGGAAAAAAAAAACTATTATTATTATTATACCGAGGGAGCCCAAGGTTCATATAATTCGACCAAATAGATCGAGTTCTGACTGACTGGGAGAGTTAGAAGTTTCAGAAACCAGTGTTCATGTATGATGAGAGTAATCCAAAGAAGCACGACAGGTTTGGACGGATAGAGACATTTGACACTCCGTGCTCTCTGCCTACCCCGTGTAGTACTAAGCGTGACGATATGTATGTAAATATAATATCAAACCAGATCTATTTACCGTATATAAATATTTTCCTATTAGAAAAATAAGGTACATTTATTTGAATACGAATTGAGGAGAATTCTACGCATTATACGCTGACAATTAGCGACGCATTTTTCTCGATAAAATACCGGTTTCCGCGTGAAAATTCCATTCGAATCGCAGTTAAGATTAACCTTACAGATTAGTTAGTATTCGCATTTGTCGAAAACTACGGAGTTAAAAGTGAGATTGGCTGTATCAATTGCGTGACGACTGAAGCCTGCTTCACCACGCTGTTCCAGTACGAATTGTCGCCAATACAGCTCAGAAGAAAATCCGTCTGCCTGTTGTGGACATTAATGATATCTATGTATTTACATCACTGATTGAGACTAATCTCTTAAACAAGTGAGGAACACCTGGATCATACTGTGCTGCAGGCTCATGTACTTCAAAGCACGTGACGTCTGCCAACATGCACTGGGCCAGCGTGGCAGACTATGGCCCTTGAATGAAACGAACAATGATCATGATAATGAGACGCCTTAACATACTACATATTTCAATAACGTTCCTTGTCATAGGGACCTCTTTAAAATACTTTTAAAAAGGATCATTCGTGAGAAGCTATCGACAATCGAATCGTGCGATAATTGTTAGCACCTTATTTTATCCCTTTTAGCACCTTATTTGTCCCGTGGTTGCAAGCGCGAATGCTGAACGAAAGGCCACGTATTCGATCCATGAAGCAGCGAATAGGATCCACGAGCAGAGTATAATTGGATTTTTATAATTTTAAATTCCCAATAGTAGCTCGGAATGTGTATTTGTGGCCAGTGTATGGCAGTAGACCCATTCCCTATTCCACGGGACGTGTAATGTAACTGGTGGAAGGTAGGGAGGAGTACTACACTCCTCTGCCTACCCCATCGTAGAAATACAGGCGTGACGGTACAATGTTACGTTAGTTATAAGGCGAATATATATTGACAATATTTACATGCGCACATAATAAAATATACATAATATTATGTATATAGACGCTTCGGTCATTATGTGTGTGCGTGTGTGTGCGCATGTGTGTGTATAAAGATCACTTTTCAGACTTCAGAATACTAATTGCGTTAAGTAGACGAGTTAGCATATTCTATTTAATCAATACGAATTGTTACATGTATTAGCTTCAATTATTTGACAATGAGGCTTTTATGACGCTTCCAGTATGAACACAGATAGATGATTCAATACATAGACAAACCTATGGTAATCTTTTTGGTTTGTTATTATTATTATCATCATTATATCGTAATACTAAATTCCTTACGGTGTAGCAAAAGACAGCGAGTGCCAAATATCTGTAACCTTAGAGGCCTGACGTTGTTCTAGTCATCTCATTCAACACATGCCGGTTTCGGAAATTGCTGACTCTTCGAATGTATTTTTAAAATTTTATATAATCTGTGAGCCTACATTTTAACAACATTAATTCATAGACAAATCTATGATCCTTTAAATTTTTTTACTATACTTATCTAACGCGCGAATCTACACTACTTCAACGACATTGATTCCATATACAAATTATAACCCTATTTAGTTTTTTTTTTCATTAACAAATTTATTTAATGTTCCAATATATATTATTATTTCAACAACATTACAATTTATTAGGAATTTGTTGACGTATTAAAAATACAACAACAGGTATTATAACCAAAATAATATTTTATGTACTCAACTACAATCCAACTATAACAGTTAAAAAACTCACTGTGAATAAATTTAATTTTCAAATATAGAACGCGAAGGAATACCAACATTCAGCTTCAAGTGACATTCCAAAAAAAAAAAATATCGCGGTCTACGCAACATCAAAAACCGTACTTTTTTGTCTGAATATTTTCGCCACACGCACACATAGAAAAGTTAATAAACAATCGTAATTTTTCCCGCACTAGTAATACAACTGAGTTATATTATATAATATTGTATTTATAACACATATAACACGCTAGAGATTCGCACACCCGCCCGGCGCCACGGAAACTGCGTGTTCAGTGTAGCGCCGTGCCAAATCCTCGTACATAAAACACAGCACGGTAAATCACCTTTCAACTGACAAACAGGGCACTATCCCAACGACATAAGGTTCACAATCGCATGTTGTTTACTGAACTTTTGTTATTGTTGTGGGGTAACTAAACATTAGGAGAAACGTTGCACCTTTATTTTATTAAGAATCAATAATGTAAGGCGAAAAAAGGAAGAACTGGATTTAATGGAAAAAAAAATTTTTTTTTTTTTCAACCCATTACAATCCCACTGTTGGAATACGGGTCTCCTCCCGCAGTGAGAGGGTTAAGGCCATAGTCTGCCACGCTGGCCAAGTGCGGGTTGGCAGACTTCACACATCTTAGAAAATATTTTTTTTTTATAAATTCTAAGGTGTGCAGGTTTCATCACGATGTTTTCCATCACCGTTAGCAAGTGATATTTAAACTTAAAGCGCACGGTACTTATTTTATTTTACTAATTGGTTAATAAAAACTTTGTGTTGGCCTGTAAATGTGTATTAGTGCCTCACCTCCTGAGACCGATGTAGTGCGTTTTATTGGCGACCCTAACAAATGTTTATGTGGTAAGGACCACTTTGTTTTCGCGTGTTTGGGTTTAATATTACTTTGTTTACATAAGTATAACTATGAGCTAGCTAGTTGTCATAGACTAGGACCCATCTGGCCTGAGATTAGGCCTGTGTTTTAGTTGTACCTAGAATTATTACTGTTATTACATCATCGCTTATATGGTCGCAGTAGAACAGGTCCGCGCGGTTTACGTAACGAAGTATTTTCGTTGACCCCTTTACTTAGTGTATGAATAAGCAATAATGAAGTGTTCATAAAAAGTTATTTCTTCCGTAACCTAATCTAGGATACGAAGGCAATTTGTTTTAAACGCGTTCCTCAGCTGCCGTTCATTATATTGGGGGTAAATTTAATGAAACTTATGGCTACGTGTCGGAAGCGGAAATCCAAATGGCGATTTTCGCTCATTGTTATTTCTTTTTGGGCTTATTCTGTCATTTTTATATAAATGTTAACAGGTTTCTGTGATCATATTATAGGAATCGGTAATGTATGCACGTTATATATCGCTATCGTGATTTAATATTAATTAACTTCTTTTTCGTCACTTGAGGTAGGGAATTAACAAATTACAATTATCTATTTAGAAAAATATCTTGAAATTATCTAACAATATTGAAAATACCCATATTAATATAGCTGTTACATTTTTTAATATTGGAGGCCAACACGCAAATTAAGTATGGGTCGATAAACGAGTGATAGAGTATTACATTACTTATACCAAAACCGATAGCTTAGGTTGTAGATCAGAGGTGGCTTAAAAAATGAGCTATTTTTGATACAAATCGTTACTGATAACGAGAGCTTAGCGAACCATGTTTCAAATTACTAATTGTTCCAGTTTCCGTGTCTTCGATTTCATTGTTCGATCGGATAAAGCGGGGTGACGCAGCGAGCCGGTTGTCTAATGGCGTTTTCAGACACACTTGTAATTTATAATATTGCTAAGAAACAAAAAAAAAGCATTTTTATAAAACATTTAGATATATTAGGCTTATTTAAACACATATAATTGTTTGTAATAAAACATACCTTGTTTATTTATGTTTATGTATGTATTCCCCGAAGGGGTAAGCAGATGAGTGTACCTACTACACTCCCATGATCAACCTGTTAAATTTTGTTTCACAATAGAATATAACACAAGCAGTCCGTTTAAAATTGCAATAAATATTGCAGTACGAGAAAAAAACGCGCAGAAACCATGCGCAGTCTGAAGTCGGTTTTAATCGATTCGGCTCTGCAAACGACCGCCGAGTCAGCGTCTTATTACTGGCGAGTTTTTTCCTATCTTACAAACCTACTTGAAAATAAAAGTAAAACGAAGTATTTCCGTCTATCTGATGGCTAAATGCCGTTGTGTTTTAATGGCTTTTCATTTTCAGCCGTGAAATTGGCGAGTTCTAAATTGTTGTTTTGTAGGTACATTTGAATTCTTTTGCAAAGTTAAATAAACATTATGTACATAAGACGATAAACGAGCACATCTGTAACTAGATTTATCCAAATTTTTATATAGCGAGGACTGGGAAGTCTGCGACATTGTTCCAAAATAGATCAAGTTTGACAAACAAATGATCTTTGATAATATCCTAGGTTTTCCTTTATGGAGTTCATTCAGTTATTACACATCGTGTCATTAATCGCTTAGAAATGCGCACTTCGCTTATAATTTTAATATGCTTTGTATCAGTTACTCTAAGAACTTACGTATTTACTTGTTACATATCTGTAAAGTTGTTGTTTAGATTTCTTATGCTAACTTTGTTTTTTTTTTTCTTCAACCCTTTACAATTCCACTGTTGGAATACGGGTCTCCTCTCATATTGAGAGGGTTAAGGTCATAGTTTGCCACGCTGGCCAAGTGCTAAAGTTGTTTTCTTTCTTGAGTACGAATTATAAAACATTAAAATGTCATTAATTTAGATAATATGTATAATACATTATAATATATCAACAGCCGAATAATTTAAGTGATGTGCCAGTTGAACGCGATAATAACGTTTAAAACTTTTTACTTTAGAATAATAAATTAATTCAATTGAATATTGACGATAAGACAAGTGGTGCGTGACATACCGACAGAACAAACTATTGTATGTTCGATGAAATTGGAATGTCATTAAAGTTTTTTGCCATTAAACGTTTCCTGAGTAACTATTTACATGACTACATTATATAACGGCTTATCTTACGTACATACGTTATATGTACTTTTTGGGGATAGCCCGACTAAAGTCGAATTTATTGCTGGTTTTTCTGTCGCGACCTCACTCGGTTGGCAAGAGCTCATGAAGCAGGGTATGAGTTATGTTGTTAGATCATTTAGAATAGATGTGTGACTTTTGACTGAATGTTCTCGTACGTTAAATACTCTCGTACGTTCTCGTGAGTTAAGACTCCGCCGCGACCTCGCTGCAATGGGCCGGAGCTCATAATGAAGGACCTCGTATCGTACCGAAATGTATGTAAGCCAGTGCATATATAATAATGTGTATAAACACTTACGAGACTTTTAATATTAAATTGCGTTGAGGCCCTTTATAAATATCCAAAGGAAAATAGAAATATCAAACGAAGCTTAGTTCATAATTGTTACGGATATATTCAAGGAAATTATACCACATTATATTATAATATGGTATTCATGTTCTGGGTCAAACTAACCCTTGTTATCCAAAGAGCGAATAATCAGATGACCTTCTTAGTTTCGGCTGGAGTATTAGAGCTAGCGCGGTATTTCATTAAGAAACTGGGTTGGAAAGAACGAGCGAGGCTTATTACCTCAGGTCATGCATTTTCATGAAACTGCCTCGGAAATTTTGTGTTGCGGATTAACATATCCGTAGGCATAACAAGTCAATTCGTCGGATTACATGAATTCTGCGAATATTTTCATAATGGAAGGACATACAGATGATATAGAAGAACATTTTTCATTGGCGCGCCACCTGCGTGTAAATTGGATTAGTGAAAAAGGAATTTTTTTTTTTTTTACGTAGACGCTCAGAATGATCGTGATGTACTTTTCTCTGCGTATTCTTGCCGAAGTCGGATTTCCGTTTTACGTGCCGGTGTAAAAAACATTTACACAACGAAAAGATATGCTGTCACATTTCAGCATATTTTGAATTAATCAGCTCGGGTTACATCGAAAATGTACAACACGATGGAAGCTATAGACTTGCTCAGAATATAAATGTAGACTCGTAGTGACGAAAAATTCGTGCGATATCAGATTTTCTTTGGAATAATCTAATCGATATCTCATTTCACGAGACTCATTGGTATCATAACCAAATGTATGTACCGAATAGAGTCGAAAAAATTCTGAAATATACTTCTTCGAGTGGTTTTTATGCTACGGGGCCCATATTTTCTCATACGTATCGCATTAATATCGTTCGATATAACATGTTGGTAGGGAATCATGAGTTCTGTGCGATTGCCATTATTTCAAGCGAGATTATGTTCGCAACGTTACATTGAACAGTTCAGTGCCTCCAATTCTCCGAGCACGTTCACAACATCTATATCACGAATGGATGCGTACGTCTCTCTAAGTTGCTTCATATAATGAGGGCATGTCTTGTAATCTTTGTTGTTGATTACATAAGATTCAAAATTGTTCAATTCCGAGCTGTAATGTAATTAAATTTCCTTACCCTTTGCTGTTTGTAAGAGAATACTGCCCACAATACTGTTCAAGTTATTGTGGATTACGACAGTAGTGGACAGTGACCCATGAGTGCCATCTATGGCATACGACGACTTCATTCTTGCGGACTCAAAGCAAGCCTATGTGCATATTATTTGAGAATTATTATTTGAAATAGTTTCGTTGCAATCCCTAACAACTTTTTAAACCACGTTAATGGTTTGATGAGTATTGTTTGACTATAACAGTATTTGACAGTTTTTTAAAGTATTTTCTAACTCATCCAATATCTTCCTATTGCAGCATATGAAAATAAAAAATAATAATGCTAATGCCTACCAAAAAGCTATAAAGCGTTTTAGGTGTTTTTATTAACTATGAACAGCAACGATGGCAGTCTAAATGAGTTTAATTCATTCCAATTAACACCTGTTTTTAAACGAGCCCCCAAAAGTTTAGATAACAAAGCAGTCCAATTTATTTTCATGTACAATATATTGATTCACAACTTTTTTTCTATTTCTTCATTCAATAAAATTTCGTCTTTGGTAGAAATCGTAACGAAATAAAAAAGCGCAATTCGACAAAATTTGCAATACACTTAGCGGATAGCCGTTTGAAGGCGCAGCTAAGTGGATCCAATATATTCGCTATTCCCCTTCTTAAATACACATAGGGGTGGCGGAGGGAACTCAGGAGGCTCTATTACAGAGAGGTGTTATGACGAGATCCGAAATGTTGTGTATTTAATCGAGGACATTTAAGTGAGTCTAATCCGAGATGGCTTTTTCGGTTCGGTGCTCGGTATACTCATGAATGTAGAATTGGCTTCTACGATATTTTCCTTTGAAGTTTCGTTTCATTTGGTGTTGTAACTAAAATTATAAGGTAATTAAGGTTTTCTTTGCACGTAAACTATACATATTTAAAACGTATAAACGTACCTATAAGCTTCGTAAGATGATCTCAAATGGAATATTGTAAAAATACGTTTTCATCAAACTCTTTTAATGGTTAATGATACATACTTTTATATATTCAGTAAATAGGTATATTTACTGAGTCAAAATCTATATCAGTGATTGAAAAATTCGAGTAATCTTGATGATGATGGATTTTTATTGAGTTATGGCGCTCTACATATGCAGAATTCATAAGGGCGCTACATTACTTACGACTATAAAAACTACTATTATTAATTAATTAAAGATACATGCATAATATTTTCTATATATTTCTATTATAAAATGTTGCTTAACCCACTAGCGACGAGGTAGGACTAAAACGAAACCTCTAAGAAACAAGTGCACTTGTATGCTGAAATCAGTTGAAACAAAGCAAAATTGTTAATTAATTATTCTTGATATGGACCTTAGTAAAATGCATTGGCTTGTGGCCAGAGATGGTTTAATGAAAAAAATTGAAGTAGTCTAAAGGCAATCCGAGTTTTAAAGCCATTCTGGAAACGCTTTGATTAACTCGCTTAAGCTGGCGAGGATTGGATAATTGTTCGGAAGAAGCAAACTTACGGTAGGCAAGCAATTTTCAAGTTATTAAAAAAGATGCCCTAAGCTATTCAATAACCGTTTTAAGTTATTTTTTTCTATAAAGAAACGTGACTTTAAGTAGAAATCAGAATAAATACTTTAACGTTTGTACATCCCAAACAGCACCCAGTAACTGAATAAGACATCTTTGAACGACATAATATTATTATCTTTGCTCACATCTTGTCAAGCAATAATGATGCTTAACTAGATTTTGTAATTAAGCCATTTCGTTACACAGACTACGCATATTTTATTACGAATATTGCTCAAGTAAGCGACTAGATTTTAAACTTAGCCCAATATAAATATGCAATTTAAACTGTTCAAAGATTCGAAGATTTCAAAGATTTTATTAAGTACACATTAAAATAAATCGACAAGTTTATATGTTCGTAAGCAGCTGCAGTAGTAAAAACTGTGTCGCAGCTACTTACGCCCAC
>DWMG01000884.1:0-17109 GCA_018244855.1 Elbella merops
CCGATGGACATTCTCTTACAGAATATCTCGAAGGGTTGTGACACTGAGAAACAAAAAGTACTTCATTAACAATGATGCAGAGAAAATGCGGCAGTAATTACTTATGTTAGAAAAAAATATATTGTACGAAATATCTTTCGCTTCAAGTAAACGACACTCGCTGGAAGCGATAGAAGATTACGAAAACGTAGAAAAACAGTAGACTAGACTTTCTACCTCATTAATAACTTTCCTTAGCGTCTTGCTTTCAAACAATTAACCAAGAACTTATTTATGTGAAACTGAATGAAATGCGTTAGTTCATTACCTTTTTATACATTTGCCAAAATTGCACATAAATGCTGATCAGTATTATCTTTACCTTTAACCATAGACACATTCGGTTATAATGTTAAAAAAGTTGAAGTGTCAACGATTCATGCGCTTATGTGTAACTGATTAGGTTCACACGCCAAGACCTAATTACCCCTTTTTAATTTTATTTACCTGGTTGAGGGTGTGTTTTAGAGTTTAATACCCTAAGCGGTTAAATTGATTGTAATAACTCGTATTATTGAAAGGTAGATGACTTTTCACACAGTGATTTAGGTCAGGATAGAAGAGAAAGCCCATAAATCAAGTCTCAGGAGCTCTCAGGAGCTATAGTCAATAATTTTTTATTATAAGGAATGAGAATTACTGTTATTTATTATACGGAAGTAAATTTTTATTATACAGAAAAGAAACGATTTTTCCTGATAAATATAACCTAGGACTTAGGCCAGGCAATAGTGGTAAAAGTCTAACTTATGACGGACTTTCACTTCCCATTAGTTAGAATCGTGGCCAAATCTCTAGCCTATTAAGTAAAAAAAATTAAATGGGAAATTTACATACTTACTACATCCATAAATTATATTTGTTTGTTTATTATATTATTTATTTTCAAATAATTTGTATTTAAAATATATGCAATATTTGATGTACATTTTCCTAAGCATCGCGTAAAATAGTCATCATCATCATCATCATCATCATTATGAGCCTACTCCCGTCACCGGCTGGACATAGGCCTCTCCAATAAAATAATATTAGCATTATAATGAAATAAATTACTCGTATCATAAAATAAATGTTTAATCTTACGTCTGTACTTCTTTTTTGAGTGCCGTCTGTAATTCTGACATTTGATGCAGCGCCCTCTGTGATCCCTTAGGCTGAGGTCGTCGAATTTCCTATTGACTTCCTTTCTCCAGCAGTAGTGGTGAAAGTAATCATGGTAGTTGTAGTTTTCTGAAAAAAATATTAGAACAGTTTGAATCTTTTCATTATTTATGAGCATCCAGTATAGAGGAACAATCTAGTAATTCTATTTTTTGCTAGTGATATATATTTTGAACAATTGGAGGATAGGGTATATTAGAAACGCGTGAATCACTATTATGGGCAAATTAAGAATCTTACACATAGCCATAAAAATATAAGTGACTTTAAATTGAGATTTAGCAAATGTTATAATTACTAAGTATCTAAATATATCGTATTACCTGACCATTTCTTCACAAAATCATCACTACCATGCTTTTGATCGTTGAAGTGGCTGCACCAAGGGTTGCTTGTAAGTGTGTCAGATGCCTTTGAGGAGTTCAGTAGCGTGGTAGAACTGTCGGGGTGCTGGGACCAGTCGGTGTGGTAACGGTCATCCGCGTCGCTCTCTTCGATCTGTTCCAGAGTGCACTGGCTCAGATCCTCACACGGATCCGCTTCGGTATCAGCGACGCTGCTCATTATATCAATGCCTAAATAATGCGAAATATGTCAATGATTTTTATATTAATTTATTTTGTTTATTTTCTGTTCATTTCACTGTCCTGTGGTACAGTATCACCCACATATAATCACATAAAAACTGTGGCCTACTGTATACTAATATAAAAACGTCATGACTCGGTTCTAAAATCTTAAGACGTACTCATAATGCATATGGTATGCATTGTATTGTCATTTTGCGACAGAGTGCGTCTAGCCCAAAAATTATTTTATACAGAATGTTCACGACCTACTCAATAATCCCTTATCATTTAATTAGCAAGAACGTCTATAAATAATGATCATCATACCTTCAAAATTAGTTGTTTTCTGTACCACCTCTGACGGGCACTCGACGTACGACGGCACGGGTATACTCTTGGGGGCATCACGGTGTCTCACTGGGTTAGGTGTTGATGGGAATTTGATATTTTTGCGAAGATCTTAAAATTAATTGAAGATTTGTGTTGAAGGTGCACAATGTCAAAATGTTATCCAATTGATTGACCGCCTAAAATCTTTTAGGAAACTTATCTTGTAGTCGTATGATTTTATATAAATACTTATTCGATTCGTTTTTTACTGATAACGGCATGCCGTGTGTTATACGGAAATGTATATTTAAGTACACTGAAAAGTTAATATCATAATACATATAATTTATTTTATTACGCTACATCACTGCAGAACTGAGAAATGAAAGAAAAGCAAGTTTCTGAACGCAAAGAATAATTTTATACGAAACTTTGGTACGGTACTTGTGATACCTGGTTTTAATTGTTGCGCGATCTTGATATTGGTATTGGTTTTAGATGCGTCCTGACAATTTTTTTGCATGTTCTGGCTCAAGCATTCCGACTTAACCACATTCACAACGACTGTTTCGTGTTCGGTTATATGGCTTACTGTGGAATTAAAAATGTGAGAAATTTGTGCATGAACGCCGTGATAGATTCTCTTTGGTTCGAACGCTATTATATCCTACAGTCAATACCAGGAAAGATTTTTACAAAATCCTAGTACGTAAAGTAACCTTTTCTAAATTTAAAGCCCGTATAAACGAACTCCTATTAAAACAATTTTATGGCTAAATTATTTGACTTTAATTTGAAGATGTTTAAGAAATAAATAGTAAAACAGGAAATTTTTACAGTCGCTGTATTTCTGAATTGAAATATTGATAGCTTATTTAAAGGTTTTAAGATAGTTTTATTGCGCCCTACAGGGTCAAAAACGTCGGTCAAAAATTCTTAAAAGACCGTCCATTATCCAAATTTGTTCTAAAGCAGACACTTAAAATTTCGAGCAATTTCATTATGTTTCTGTGAAAAATTAATATCCTCACGATCATTATGGGTCTTTTCTATTATAAATAATTTTATTTTTGTACTTCCCGCTTTACCTTCAGCTGTTTTCAATCCCATTTCATATGAAGATTTCGTATTAAGTAAAATATCTTCTTGTTGTCTCGGAATATGATATTCGATATTTTTGGACTTAACACTGGATTCGACTTTACTCGGCGGTCCCATTGATCTATAACCTAAAAATATTATCATTTTATTATGTAACTCACTATATGTATACAACGTGAAGAAATCAAATTAATTTTATTTCTTAAATTCCATTGTAATTTACATAACATTCCCATTATATACTCTTTCCATATTAGTACTATGATTGCGTTTGTAACCAAAATAAGAACTCAAATACATATATTGATCATCTATTTTATTGTTATATTGCACTTTTCGAGTTGTTAAAAGGTATGATGCTAGTTGTAATAAAAATTAATGAAAATAGAGACAGGTCAGTTACCAGATTCATTATCTCTCGTCGAATGTTCCAATTCCGATGTTAGCCAATCGCTTACATTTTCGTCCGTTGTTTTAAAACTCCCTTGGGTACTATTATTAGGCACTAAAGTCCTTTCTGTCCCATTAACTGTACTCTGCCTATTTTGAGTGGAATCTGGAAGATGAACAAAAAACATTCATTCCTTGATGGAGATTATAGAAAATGAAAACTATCACTCGGCTACTATTGGATTTTTTTACTTATATTTGGGTCTCCTCCCAATTGAGGGGGTTAAGACCGTAGTCTGCCACGCTGGCCAAGTGAGGGTTGGCAGACTTAACGCGCCATAGAAACTTTTTTTTTATTAATTCTAAGGTGTATAGGTTTTCTCACGAAGTTGTCCTTCACCGTAAGCAAGTGACATTTAAACTTAAAACGCACTTTTATAAAGAGGTGCACGCCATCGATTTGAATCCGGCACCCCCGGAATGAGGCTGAATTCTAAACCACTAGGCTATCACTTCTAGATAGAACTTAGATTTTCTAGTAGAGAGTATGACTCTAGACCTGTGTGCGGTACATGGCAATAGGCTTACCACCTTTTTCATCATCATCATCATCAGCCTATTTCCGTCCACTGCTGGACATAGGCCCCTATTTCATGGTGGGACATAAACGTAACTAGCGAAACGTGTTAATCTACTACACTCCTCTTCCTATCCTTTCGAGGATCGCATATGTAATGTTACATTTATCAAGAAAACTAGCACACCATCGATTCTCTTATTCTGATAATTATTTTGGTAAGAAAAAACCTTACCAATAATTATATGGTTTTCTTGGGTTCCTAGATAGTTGCTTACTTCGGCAATTTCAATTATTCTTGGCGTAGAAAATGGCACGGAAACTGAATTATCCGAAATATCTATCATTTCACTGACAGATTCAAGAAGCCAATCTATAAAGTTGAATGTTACCATTAAAAATTACAAGCTGTAAGGAAGTTACAGTGTAAGACAATATAATTCTTTTTGAATATACCCTGACGTTAGAATAACACGATACAAATTCTAAGAGCTGGAACAACATATAAAAGGCGGTCTTGTCGCCAACAAGTGATCTCTAGCAGACAATATTTCGGTAAGTCAAGAGTAGACACAAACAGAAACAAATGGCACACTAAATATGAAATTTTTATAAAAATAAATGTATAGTGATAATGCTTTCGAGGTCACAATAAATAATTGTTTGGATATAAAACACAGAATATTTTAATGGCAAGGAAAAGCAAATATAAGGTTACCTGTAATGTAGTTGGGTCTATAAAAATGTCCAAATGTTGGTATAGGTTTTGCCTTAGACGCCTTCTCCGAATGGCAGTTTGGATAAAAATCTGAAATATATACACTTTTAGCTCGTATCGTCAAAACTTTCAAGAAGTGCTATTTATTATCTACGAGTACCTAGTTCTGCAAGTGCCCTTTGATTACCTGTATCAACATTCAGAAGTTGAACTCTTTGTACATTTTGATTTGTATCTATAGGTCCCTTGGATACACTGTGGTCTTCAGCAGGTTGGCTTTCATCCGCATAAGATTCTTTTATAGGTGGCTCTCTAATATCCATGCGTCGCCGGGGTATATGACTTGTTCTTAATTTCTCATCGTAACCTTGGAAAATAGTAAAATGGCATGAAGGGGTGCTGTTAGCTAAGCAAAATTAAATGGAAATTGAAGGTTAAAATTCCAATGAGATTGTAATCAATTTTGAAATCTTTAAAGTTCGTTACATTTAATTTTTACTATTTTAACGGTAGGTTTCATGGGAAAAGGGTAACCATCAGAAAATAACTTACGTGTAATATTCTGCTTCGTACTGGGGCTATGTACATTTTTAGGAGTGTTCCATTTAGTATCTATTTAAATAAAACAAATATGTAAACAAAATGAGGTGAAAACTGAATGTCTGTTTGTTGTTACAATAATTAATGGTCCTGTTGTTGGCTTCGATACAGTTGTAGATTCGAACTGGTCAGTAAAGTTAAGTACACTAGTGCAATTGGCTTTTCAAAATTATCGGCTATTTCCATAAGTACTTCTGTCCTTTGGAAAGAATCTTAAGCGATCGATTCAGGTTTTTAAGATGAGACTAATTTTTTAATGTTTTAAACTCAACCACAACTTATTGGCCACTAACTTCTATTTTCCCTAACTTGAATTGGACCAGCGTGGTGGAGAATGCTCTCTTTTTGTACACTCGTGTTCCCAGAAGTGTGAAATGAAAAAAATATTGAATGTTTAAATAAGTATTTTGGATGGACAACTACACAGAAGTAGATTAAGCTGGTTTGCGACATTAGGGTTGACTGGTAGAAAATACCACTTGACATTAAGTCCGCATTTTGTTACCAACAATAAAGGGTAAATGAATAAATAAAAATAAAATTATATTAAATTAAAATCAGTTACAATGTGATTTAACCTTGTTTTTTCTGAACAGCTTGTCTTGGAACATTAAGTGGTATTTTTGTTCTCCTTGAATATTTGTTTGCATCCACAGATTTCGAGTTCTCTGACAAATGACTGGATTTTACTGAAATAATACAATTTCACCATTTACCTACTCTATTATCAATTGTGGTGAGGCCGTAGCAATTGAATATAGACATAGTCGTACAATGTAATTTACTTAATAACTTTTATTACCTTTTATAATAATGACTAGTGAATACTGTTAAAATAACATGGGCTCATATGATATGGATTGATGACTAAAACAGGTACACCGCCTAACAGGACGGACGAGCGGCGTCTACACCACATTATTGCGGGAATCGAGATAGTGCTACGGTGCGGAAATTCATGTTGGCCAAAGTGATCGAAATCCATCTGCGTAGAAGCCGCTTCTAAACGCGGTGCTAAATCTGTTTCGCGGCAACCGCATTCCGCGACGGTGCTATGAGTTAATCGCCTTATAAGTCACGTACGGTATTCATAGAGCTTAGAAAATAGTAATAGGATTTATCCAATAATCAAATCAGATAAAATGATTTGTTGTAAAGTATATTACGTTATTATTCAAAATTACCTTTGGGTGATTTATCTCTGTTGACCTTAAGAGCGGCTGGAAGGTATTCACTTCTCGGAACTTTCACATGTGCCATAGATTCCATTATATCCTGAAATCAACCCAACTCATTGAGTCAAGGTATAGAAAACAGCGAAACACTACAATAGACATTAAGAACGTTTTGTAATTGCTTACCGTTTATTTTATTAAATAGTGTTGTAATATATAATATCCGAACCACACCCTTCCAGCCGGCATTTGCAGGATGGTGGGCTTTAGTGACAAAGTATCATTTAGGTTTTAAATTTTGTTCAGCTATTTAGTGTTGTCCGTGAAACAGAAATTCGGCATTACCTCTCCTTACAGTATGGTTAATTAGCAATTTTTATCATTTTCTTGCACATTTCTTAAAATATGTCGAGCTAAGCCTTTAATAATTAATATTTTTCCAAATTTACGGAACACAACTTTCGATTTAAGAGAAACAAGGTATAAATGTTACTTATAATTTGTATTAAAGGTATAAGTTTACAGGAAATTTTACAAAATTAAATCAACAACATAAAATTTTGACAGAAATCAATGTTTCTGCCAAAATTTTATTGGCTATTCGTGTCTGTCATAAAGTATTGTTTTATGTTCTTTTTGTTTAGCAGTATTTATAACTGCGCTACTGTAATAGGTTCTTCTGTGACATTTTTAGACTTATCCGCCTTCACTTTTTCTTCAGCTTTCAATTCTTCCAGTTTCTTTATAAGGTCTTCTTGAACACTGTCAACTATTTCTTTTAAATTCTTAGCTGGAAGAAAAATCAAAATATGCGGGACTAGTTTGTTAATATTCTCGTGAAAAATTTAAATGCATAAATGGTAAGTAAACATATTTATTTTTATAAACTTGTTTGCAAATAAGGTTTAGTTTCGATTTTGGCAAATTTATTTTACCTGTTTTCTGGTTAAATTCTTCTGCTATCAATGATATTCGTTTTAACGTGTTTACGTGCTTAGCTATTTCGCTCGCGACGTCATGCTCTCCAGACGTATTCACAGCTGCATCCTCCATTATTTTATTTCCTATGTCTGGCATTTTGAATACGTCACTATTAACTAAAGGCATTTTAGGTATTTTAAAGCCATGTTTTTGCTTTACTTCATCTGTGTCTTCCGTGTAAACATTCAACGCCAATAATTCAACTGGTTTCGGAATATCTATTAAGTCGTTAGGCAATAATTCAGGAGCGTATGTTTGTAAAGTTTCAATTTTCATAGGGGATTCCTTTTTTGCCGGAGATTTTTTAGAAACCTTAATTGGTAATGCGTTCGTTAAGCTGTCTATGATCATTTCTGTAAAAAAATGACGAAAAGTTATAAGTAAATAAATCAGTCTTTATTAGGACTTGTATAAAAAAATTGGAACCCGTTCCACCACAAAAAATAAGCGATTATACTGTTTTCTGAGTTATTTTACACAGAGGTTTACCACAAATATGTTTTATTTGAAAGCACTACTTGTTCAAGGTCACAACGTCAAAGGCTCACAAGTAAATTGAATTTATGACTATTTTTTGCTATACAGGAGGTTAAATATTAATTATTTAATATTTAATATTATTAATTTGCATGCTGTGTTTACCTATAACTGGTTAGGTTACATTTAGCAATGTTCATAACTGTACTTGTGTTAATACGTAAGAAACAATGTAACAACTGTTGGTGAACCAAATAAATAAAGTAAAAATAAATAAAATAAAACTACCTCCTCTATACTGTTTATTGCGATGTACTGCACTGATTATGCTGCTTCTTACTATTTAAAAGTACCGTAAAAATAATAATAAATTTATCGTTAATGTAAATGTAATCCAATTTCCTTAAGGAGTAGGCAGAGCGCACCCAGATCCAAATATCTGCTATGCTTATAGACCTGACGTGCTTCTTGTTTATTCTACCATAAAAAGTAACGCTTAAGATCTGTAATATACATACATATAGGTACTTGGCACTCGGTATTCCTATACCGTAATGGAACTGGCGTGATGATATAGTAATAGAAACTATAACTATACCTATCCAAGAGATATGTAATACCTATCCAGGATGTATCATGGTCTGTCAGAACGATGTCTCCAGTGCTTTTCAGCTGTGCGAAGAGCACAGCCGGGAAGCCGTGCGCGCAGCCATGGCCTGCAATGTTCAGTGCCGCGCCTGACACCACGAACACCTGGAAAGTACAGTAAATCTGATGACTATTTTATAATTCGTTGATATTCACGAGGCACCTCGCTATGAAGACGCGCACCGAGGTTTTGACTTTATAAAAAATGGTTGTTTAATTTCATCATATTTCTTCGTCTATTTTAGTATTCGATACCGGTATCGATAACGGTACCAAAATCGCTGTCTGTTCTCTAGGCATTTCTAGACAGAGTCAGGTGGTGAGAGGCGAAGCGAATTCTTTGCAAATGTCAAGTTGCTGTTTGCGTGCAAGGCGCGTGGATTTTTATTATTTTTCAAATCTTCAATTGCATCCAGAATTTTAATATCAACAGGAAAACACTAAGGTATTCTGTTAAATTAACAGCGGATTAACCTAATTTGTAATATTTGAGATATATATTAGTATAAGATTTCTCCGAAAGGGTAGGTAGAAAAGTGTATTATATTTTCACAATTCATCTTTTCTGTTATAAGTCCGACTTTAGAATTGGAGGTGAATATACACCGGGGGCAAATCCAGAACACAGCGAAAATCAAATTCATACTTTTCCCGACACGGGGACCAAAGTCTCTTGAACAGCAGTTTTGTTAGCAACCGCTCGACGAACGACTCAGATAAAGATCTTTTACGTATGACAGTAAAATTAGACGTATTTAAATCAATAATTTAAAGTAACATTTAATAAAACACACTTATTATTTAGACGTACCTAATTCAAACAAAAATACAAGAAACGCTTGTTTATTACCCAAAATTGCATATATTATTATATATTTTTGGTTTTAAATGCATTAATTACAACAGCAAAACTTTTTATATTAGTCATTAACAGAATAAATACATTGTTTGTAACAAATGTTGAATAATTGACATAAAAACACCACGTAATTGAATATATTGTACAAAGTAACAAAAGACAGAGCTAAGCTAAGCTATTTGTTCGTACACCGCGGCAAGCTTCGCCGCGTGGGTACGAGGTTACGGGCCTCGAGGATTCCCTCCTTACCCGGGCAGTCTCAGGAGGTCAACCGCCCCCCGGTGATCGCACCCCGTCTTCAGACGGTGTTTTTGTCTACGGTCGTCATTTGCCGACTAAAAGACAGAGCTCCGATGTCTTCGTTTATTATAAGCCTTAGTCCTTGCCATAAGATGAATCTACTCATATATAAATAAGATATGTTCCTTATATTACACAGGGATTTATCAAAATGTCTACAATAATAAATTCTAAGTGTATTTTCTTATAATTCTCCTTTCTCTCTAAAATATCTCGTTTTTAAGTACATTCAAAATATTAGGTAACTTTATTGTGAGTTTATTTATAGCGACAAAAAAACATTATTGTATTAGAATGGAAAGAATGCCGATTATTGACTACAATAAAAGTAGAAAAAAATTATAGGCCAAACTGTCTTATCTACCTACCAAAAGCTCACAAAAATAGGTAGGTACCAGAAACCAGTCATCATACCACTCTGCCTCATCAATCTTGAGCATTGATTGATCAATAATCAGATTAAAATAAAATCGTTGGGCGATGGACTCAAAGCATACGCGAGGGTGACTGTAGATATTAGAAAATCTACTCGCCTCACGATTTTTACGTCATTAGAAACCCATTTATGGCGCATATAAAAAATATGCAATCTGTCATTTCATGGAGGTGGCATCTTGGCTATACAATGATACTGTGTTCACATAATTGTATTGCCATTAGAATAAATGTGTGCACAAAATTTCAGGTTAATCGGCCAACAGGAAAGGGGCAAAATTTCAAATACTAGATTCGACCCTCCAAAGTATTTGAAAATCGCTTATAATACCTTTCCAAAAATTAAAAAAATAATAAAATTAAATATTATTATTAATTTATTCGAAAATAATTATTGAATTTTATTATTGTTAACTTTGTAACGTTCCATAGAAAATGTTACGTTTTTGTGTATTCTAGTTTGCATCGATTTATTGGTCGATTCACGTTTAATACACATACAAATGTTATGATAATGTATATATGTAATTATATGCATTACAATAATAAAAATCTTTCAAACGTCAAAACGTTTCAAATATCCTAATATGCCATCTGCGTGTTATATTGCAATTTACAATAGCTTCTAACAATATTCTAGGGATATTCGATTTACATCGATACATCGAATACACTCGATGTTTATAATACGAATCGATCGATCCGATGTTTTAGAAAGCTGTCGATTTACTCGAAATATTTTCATAAAACATCAAATTCATAGTAACCAGCTAAAAATATCTACTTACTCTTTCAGTTGATGTGGAATAATTTTTAAATTTATAATTTCGAGTTGCGATTCGTTGCGAGAGCGAGTTGTGGGCTGTCAAACATTGCGCGAGCGAAAATGAAGAAAAAATTTAAGCGTGTTAAAAAAGTCGTAATTTGTTTTGTCTCTTGAACATCCATAACAGTTAACACACAACGACGAGAAAATCTTTTTAAATTGTAGTTTGTTTCTACAGGGTTCGGAGGGGGGCGTCTGACCACAACTTTGTAATGCCCTGATAAAAAGACATTGATATTTCTATCCGACGTATAGTAAAATTAATATCGATGTACAGCCTCGATGATTGCATCGAAAGAAAACCATCGACGTATTTTATTAGTGGACACAGCTAATATGTCCATTAATAAAAGTCTTTATAACAACGACAATGCGAAATTGTCGTTTCCAAAAAATATTTTATACCTATTCAGGTTGGTCTAAATATTTTGATCAAACGTACAATAAATTTTCAGCTCTCCGTGGAACTTATACTTGCTACACCGTACAGTCGTTAGCGTGATTCAGAAGACGAGTAGTGCCATCTATTATCAAGTATTACAATCCTAATACTACATTCATCTAAATAGCGACATCTAGTATAAGATAAAATTTATATTCACCTGTTTCATGAAAGTGTTCATTTCAGCAGGTTTCGTTAGACATTCGTAGGATTCGGATCTGGAAACAAATGAAAATAGCGGTTACAAAACAAACAAGAAACAACAAAGATTTTTTATTGGTCTAACTAAATTACGAACATAGAATAAAATTGTACGGGTGATATTGATAGTATGTTTTGACATATACTATTTCGAGAATACTACGAGATCATGTTTCATTGGACAATAAGACAATATTTTGTAGTTTGCCATAGTTAAAAGATATACATACATAAGCGCGATTGGACCGATAGTCCTAAAGAAACGCTTCCCAGTAAGTTAGATATTTAAAAACATTTGAAATAAATGTGCAATAATCAGATGACACCTACTTTTCTATTTCATGTAGGTCAATTTTTACCAGTGTACGCATTGTGAGGTGATGACTTGTAGATACAGCAGAACAATGGGTCACGAGGCATTAAGCCATAATAACGCAACGATTCGTGTGTACGTGTACGTTTTGAGAATACTACGATAATAATAATAAATAAGTAGTAAGGAATATTATAATGTTATTCATATTGCATATAAATTTATTTTTTAATTTGTACCGGTTGATGGTGAAGAGATGTATTGTAGATTTATATTTAGTATACCATTGCAAAAAAAATTATATTGTCATACATCGATTTTTCCGCAAAGTATAATGTTTCTAACGTACGCTCTTACAGGTAGGTATATTGAACAAAATACAAACACAAATTATTTATTTAGACGAAAAATAAAAACAAAACGACGAAAAATCATTAAAATGTAGCTGACTTAGTTGTATGTATTAAAGTATAATAAATATTTATAAATTGATTATTAAAGTATTTATAAACTAACAATATAGTGCGGAATAGATTTCAGGGTAATTTAAATAACATTAAACGTGATAGACATCAATCAAGAAGCGAAACGAATGGTTATAATTTTTAAATCGACCATCGACAATAAAAAAAAACAAATGTTTCACTTCTGGTTTTCCGCACATGACTACAATTATATTCAAAGTAATTTACAATTTGATCGAGCAATGAATAAAGCAATTAGGAGTTGAAAAATGCGAATAATAATAATAATAGGAAAGGGTGAGTGGAGTTGTAGTTCATGGACGTTTCATTCGGTATAGGTATATTAGTAGGTATACTCGTGTATGTACACATATTTATACATTATATATTTATGTAAGTAGTTGAGGTTGACTCTGACAGTAATATTATGTTCAGGTTCGATTTGTGGGATATTTTTTAATTTTTACGCGGTAGATATTTATTATCTGTCTCAGAAATTGGGACATAGGTTATCTATTGTTAAATATTTCCCGCAGCGTTTATTACGTTTTTAATCTACCCCTAAATGAGTCTGAAGTTCTACAGCATAAAAAAGTACTCGTGAAATCTATTCCTGGTTTCGACATTTTTACGACTTTTCACTGTCTTCAATCAAATAATAAAGATTTTTTAGATTACCTACCGCATTTGTAGAGCAGTCCTTGTTTTTCTTTTCATTTAAAGTAATGAAAATTGCCAATGTTTGATGACAAGTAAAAAAAAACAATAAAAAGTATAAAAGGCAATGATTATGATCTCCAATTTTCTTTACAAACAATAAAGTGCAAGCTCCTAGAAAACTGCAAGTCGGAAATATTAAAACACACATTTAGGTAGGTACACATAAAATTGTTAATTCGCACATGTTTGTTATTTTTAATTTTTACCTAAATTGCTTTTGTTTTTTTCCATTCCAAATAATTAGCCTGTAATTAGATGCAGAAAAAAACCCTATAATTTGAAATTGAGTAAACCTGCACTTCCTACGGACTCTAATCCTGCATTGCGAACACCACTAGGAACAAAATTAAAATGCTCTAGAAAAGAACACCTTAATGATTAAAAAAAAACAATACCTGATAACACTGATCCTTTCGTTGTCAACAACAAAAAAAATGCATGAACGCAAAAATGGAAAAAAAAATCACGACACAATTTTCATTTTTGTACCTGGACGCGGCGAGCTGCGATGCTTGACTAAGCGATATTCCACAAGCGAATTATGTTTTAAATATTTTTTACTAAATTGACCTTGACTTTTGAATAAAACCCAATTTAGACAGCCCCTCTGTTGTACAGAAAACTGAAGTACCAGGAAGTTGTCGTTGATTGACTCACATAACTGCACGTATCGAACAATATTATGGGAGTTTTCTACGAATATGAGTGGACGTCTGTCTTGGAACACTGTTGATAAACACTCGTCGCCTTTTGAATTTAGTCACCTTTTGCTTTAACTATTTTTAAAATGGTTATTCATTTTGCTATTATATAAAAAGAATGAAAAAGTTTAATCCAAATGTAAAGTACTAAATAAGTTTAATGCAAATGTTATTCTTCGGAATTACATTTGGATTAAACTTATTTAGTTACTGATACACCAATAATAATAATTCCAACGTCACATTCCCGAGATTTCAGCAACTGAAATCGGGTGCAGAGGCTTGTACGAATAAATGGCAAAAACTGACTTAATATTTTATTTAGTAGTATTCGCAGTTTTTGCCTCCGCTGACACATGATCAATCAAAGCCGCACAAAAATTAAGAACTGTCCAGAATTGTTTCAGTTCATTTTGATCCCAGGAAATAATCAGATCATCGTCATCATCATCATCATCATCAGCCTTTCTTAGTCCATTGCTGGATATAGGCCATAATCAGATATTACGTCGTAAATATGTATAACAAAATCAAATATTGAAATGTCGTCCATTATTTGCTGGCAAGCAGCAAATGATTCACACCGATTTTTCTGTATTTCAGTGTCCAAAGAGATATACTCATATTGCATTCAAATTTATAAGTTATTAACTTTACTAACGTATTTAGCATATCAGATTATACCAACCGTCACTTGAATTGGGGAATGTGAAGGATAAGATAACCTTTTCCTAGGCCCAATCATGCGGATCATGGGGATTACGGACCTATGTCCTATGAATGAAATCTTTGTCCAGCAGTCGTCTGAGAAAAGCTGATGATGTTGATGATGATTCCCTCAATAAATGTTCCCCCAATTACCAGAACTATCAGATTTGTAATAATAGATAGGCTTGTTCGACCGAAAAACTCGTTGTCGATAAGGCAAAAAAGTTCTTGGATATCGACCATGCACCAGACGACGATAATAGATCGGTACATTACTAGAAAGGCTTATGTCCTGCTCAGGGCCACGGGAAATTTATCCAAAAACAGAGAACCGCGACTTAGGGTGATTTTTGGTGATTATAATCTTCAGCAATAGGTATCTATCGGCTTACATGATGATAATAATAATGATGATAATAATAATGATAATAATAAAAGTTGTGTAAGTCGCAGTGTAATGAATGAGTGTAACGTAACATCACGCCTGTAATCCCCGAAGTGGTAGGTATAGGAATGTAGTACACTCCCACGTTTCACCAGATACGTTTATGTCCCATGGAACCGGTGGTGAGCATATTGCCATACACCGGACACAGATCTAGACAGCGAATCACTAGTAGTAATTCTAAATTAGGAAAATCCAATAGTACCCGACCCGTGATTTGAACCCAGGACCTCTCGATCGGCAGCCGCGCTTGCAACCACTCGAACAACGAAGCAACTGAATCTAACAGACTAATGAGTAATTACTGAGTGCATACGTAAAAAGGACCAAGTGACACCGCCCAGCGTTATCAGTGCTCCTTGAAGCGCAAAATGTGCCCGCACATTTCATTTATAAAGGCTAACTCCAAAAACTAGTGACCGACCGAACGTTCGGTTTCGGTTTCGGCCAAAGAATGGCCGAATCTTACGGCCGCGCCAAAACTTGAGTGTTCATGAATTACCTAAAAAATGACAATAATGAATGACATACAAAAATTTAAATATGTATATTTCTTACGTATTTTAATGATTCTATTTTTTTCATTTAACTCTATTTAACTGTCGGTATAAATAGTATATGCAAATAAATGTAATAAAAAATGTTGTGATCGGAAAGCACACTCTGCTTCGCATCATGAGACGCAAAATTTAAAATACACTTGATTTCAGCATGCAATAGAAATTTTAAATATGTTTAAGTAAGCTTCGGTTTCGGTTTCGGCCAAAACTGAGAGCGAAGCGAAAATTCGGTTTCGGTTTCGGTTACCGCTGAAAAACCAGTTTCGGTTGGACATTACCAAAAACGGAAGTGGCCAGGTGCACATTGTCACTTAAACCCGTTGCAAAAACAACAAAAAAACGAAGCAAAATGTCAATCCTAGATAATTAGACAACTTTTTCAGTTTAATGTTTTTGTTAAGTATAATATAATTCAATAACGCCAGATAATTTATAAGTCGAACTATTAAAGAAACGAATCCAAACTGGCAAGCTTATGCATATGTCAACTGTTAACCTGTAAAAATATATCTTTATAGTATTTTTAGATAACACAGATAACATTGCGTTATAGGAGATAATAATTGAGATAAAATAAAACAATGAAAATGAAAATCAATTTAACTTAGACATTTTAAAGACTAGTCATCAAGACCATTTGCATCCACTACTGAATACTGGCATCTCTAATAGCACGCTACTGACCTCGATTTTCAGCTCCAACAAGTTTAACTTATGCCAAGTTTTAACTTGTCACTGTTTTTTTTATATCTAGTGTATCTAACAAACAGACAAACGGAACACCCGAAGATAAGCCGTCGCCTATGAACATTTGCAACACTCGAGGAGTAGACAATACTGGTAAGAGGTCTTAAAGAACCCTATGTCATAGTGTTCCGACTTCCGGCAAAACCTCAGACTAGTTAAGAATTAATATTTATTGTATGCGGTTACAGGTGTGCGATTATATACAGCAAGATATGTGCGAGTGAAAGAAATCTATGAACGCCACCATTTTAGTTTCAATCCTTTATTGGTGCGGCTTATAAAATTTATTGATTCAAATTGAATAACAACGCACGCTATTATGATTTTAAAAGCGCGAAACGAAGCAAAAAAATATAACATTTATTTAATAAGAGAGGCAAAAACTGTAGCACTCATTCTTTTATCACCCAGTTCGTTTACGTATAACGTAGGATTGATAATACTTTTGAATTATGTACCTATATAAAAATAAGCCGTAATAATGCGTGCTTATTTATATTTACGTCGTGTAACCAATAGTAGGGGTGTAAGGGGTTCCAACAACCATCTTAGGAGTCCAAGCCAACCTCACCTGCACGTGGTGCACCCTGCTATAACAGACGAGGCTCTGGCGACCGGC
>DWMG01000885.1:0-17108 GCA_018244855.1 Elbella merops
ATCCTTAGACGTTTGTGTGGACATTTTTTTACTGTTTTAAAGAGCAAAATCTGTAGGCATTTTTGATTCCACTTATCTTCTTTAAAGTACTATTCTAATGCTTGCACGTTGCTACGCGCATGCTTCTTTTGTTTTAAAAAACAATTACACTTTAAGTGCTTCTGAAGACACGTTTCTTCTTGTTTAAAGGTATAGTGTTCAATTGTTTATAAGGTTAATTTTCTCCTTCTTTGAAGTACGATTCTACTGGTAAGGTGTTTCATACGGCACTCTTCTTCTTTAAAGTACGATTTTTACGGTTGTATTTGTACGATTTAATACGCCATTAATACATTAAATATTTTCACAGTGCACATTTCCTTCGATCGATTAAGTACATCTGTACATGGCTTTAGAATTTCCATCCGCGTAACGGCGCCCCTTGCAACATAGTGTCCATTGCCACCTTTTATAAGATTTGTATGTGTATATTAGTATGTTAGTCATACGATAGGTAGAACTAAATGTAAGGTTCATTATTTCTTAGCACGACTTCAGAACAGTTCCGCGTCGCCCTTTCCACGGCTGCCAGTGCATTATAACATGTCTTTCCGCTGCGTTAATTGCGCCCTCCTGTGCTTGAACGCACCCCATGTACCCTGCACTTGGTATACACTCAGGTCCCCATTAAAAAGGGGAACCTCGCACATGAATATATGAACCTTTGTGTTATGGTACTGTTTGAAAATATAGGTTGAGTACGTGTGCAGAGTGGAAACAGCGTTTAATATATGTGTATGTAAGATACTGTTGTATCCATACTTGTTTTGTTTATCCAGAAGATACCTCTGTCTCATCCATTCTTTATCCATTGCCCACCGTCAATTTTTAAAGTGAAAACTATTCAATTTCTCCCAAATTGTTAAACCTGGCTATTTTCAAAATTTTGGAGCAAAAATTTGCAGGTGTGAAAAAAAATGCATTATAAGAGTAGTCTGACAATTGTAGAACGCGGGCCACGTGTATATTAGATGCGATCATATCAGTCCTCAAGACTAGCAACGTGTCTGTATAAACTCCGACTAGGACGAATGCTTATATTTATATTCCTAAGTTCTATTTACAAAGAATACGAACTGAAGTAACTGGCACTAACAGTTCTAATCTTACAGTCCTGCTCGAGATTGGTTGCATATGTCCATTAGCGGGAGATATCACTTGTGACAGCTGCCCGCTCGTTTAATAATTTCTTCATAAAAACCATATTACAGTTGTAACAGCGCAAACATTAGATAATCTTGTAATAATTCGTGTGAAAACGGACACGAGTGCGCTGCGGCGGCACTCTTTCATAACGAAGCCAATGATATTTCTGCGTTCCCGCCAAAAATAAGCGGCCATTATTTTCAACACTCATTTGACAGATCTGGATCGCCACGCTCGGCGCGCGGCTCGCTAACGTCCTATTTTTTTTATAATTTTATTACGCGTCCGAAAAATTGTTAACGAATTGCTTACAAATAACACGTGTGCTGATGATGAATTTATTTGGACCGTTTTAAATTGTGTAAATGTGAAAAAATCAAAGCAAAGAAATCGTGCGTTTATTTATTACGCGAGTAATAAAACAAATAATGTTTCACTTGCTAGTATAAGCACCCGTTTTGTGCATGTAAATCCATCTATCAATCAGTCTATTGAGGGAAGCTCGGAGCACACTAAACCATGTTGCCCCAGTACGGGTTCATAATTATTGGGGGGTTGGTCAGAACCAACCAGGTTGTTGAATGTTTTTAAACCGCATTTAATTTTTGCGAAGAGATTGAACGATAGTTACCTAACAGTACCAACTGAGACCGCATTGCTTCAAGTCGTACCCTTCGAAGCTCGGAAACCCTGGTGAAAATCTGTCACTAAGTCTCAATTATCTAAACTCGGTTTTAAAACACATCTCGAACAACACACGTCCGCCCGTCCACCCTATGCTGTATATTGAAAAATAAAAATAAATATTGTTATAATTATATCATCACGCCATGTCCCTTGTGAGGTAGACAGAGAATACTGAGCGCCAAATATGTGTATTTTTACATACCTAACGTGCCTTTATTCATCACTCTCCCCATAGACGCACACCGATAAAAACAATATAATTATATTACATGTCAATACTTACGTGTATATGACAGCTCTCTATATATATATGCACTAACAGGTACAGCATCCATATTCAAATTTAGACGTACAGTTGACTAATTCGCACGCGCGCGCCGGGTGTATTCCTAACTTCATCATATCGCACTTCCGTCACGCATAGGGCGCGCGGCTCTCAATTTTACTCGCTGTTACCGCGCCAAAACTGTACAAGTTTACACCTTCACAAAACAATCAAGCGACGCACTTTATATAAGGGAATGTAAATTGTAATTTAGATATTTTGTATGGAGAAAAAACTACGGAGTCAAAATAATTTAAAAAATGTATAATATCGATGAAGTATAATAAAAAAATCAATATTAATAAATCCAATTTTTATTCTAATTTATATTTTGTAGTAGTGGTTCGGAACCTGGATGTGTGCTCGGTGTATGGCAATAGGCTCACCACCTATTCCGTTGAGTGACGTAAACGTAACCGGTGAAACGTGGGAGTGCTCTGCATTCCTCTGCCTACCTCTTCGGGCTTTACAGGCGTGAAGTTACGTTGGATTTGACACGGCTATGACAATCTTTTGACGACTAATATACATAAAAGTATTATGTCGTCACGCCTGTATTTCTCGAAGGGGTAGATAGAGGGGTGTAGTGGTTCCAGTTGTCAGCAGTTATATTATGCGTCCTACATAATGTTTTAACTACTTTTTTTATGATTTGAAAGATCTACTGTGGGTCTAGACATATCTAAAGTAATTTTTTTATCTTGTTCCAGGTAAACAGATCACTTGTAGTTGTTTCGGTAAACACAGTGAAGGTAACTATTTTTAAAGGTAACTATTTTTAAATATAAAGTGCTATTGTTCAATTAAAAATAGCATAACGGATTTCGTTGAGAAAAAATGTACGACCGACACATTGCCGTAAGTTCAATATAATTTTACATATTGGCAAATACATGGTTAAAAAAGAACAGGAAGCCTGCCTTACAGTACATGCAAATTAAAAACGTATATATTTTTACCTTAATATCTGAACACAAATTTCAACGGCCTCGAAGACAATAAAACGCAATGTTAATAATTAACTCTTTGTCCACGAGTGTGAGTGCAGTAGCATCGCGTTGCGCGAATATCGATTTCTAATTGGTAATCGATACGTGGGAGAACACAGGCTATTTGTGTTGCTAAGTGTGTAGATATAATGGCTGAAACGACATACGAAGGAGACAATTAAATATGCTTTATTATTGCATCGATCTGTTTTACGTTGCTACGGTATTTTTTTAAGTGAAATTTCTTTATAATCGTTGTGGTTTGAAACTCGATGAAACGAAAATGCGCCACGGTAAAGAAATAAACACTTAAATGTATAGGATTACGTCGGCGAGAGAATGAGATAGGATAACTTAATAATTTAATAACAATACTCGATTAATTTTATTATTATTGTAATATTAATTTAATATTTATAATCGTTTCATTTAATTTTATATATGTATAATATTATGATGAAATTATTACTACAATATTAATAAAATTAATATTAATTAATTACATTAAAACAAAATAATTTTAAAGCTTGGTAAAATAATAATCTAAAAAAAATCTCAATCTCTCGTAGTCTACTTCTCACACACAATTTTGTTTTTAATTTAGAAGATTTATTTAACTGTAATTCCCGTTAGTTTGCTCATCTGAAGCTAGAAGACATTTTTAGTTTTAGATAAGTCAGGGGGTTCAATTGATCTTCAATATCGTGTGTTATAATAATATGTACAGAAAAAGTGGACAGTATTCAGAAATTCAGGAAAATATTCCAGAACAATATTCTGACCTCATTCTATGATAGCTACCTTAGAAATTCTACCGTATCGATTGTAGAGATTCTTTATTCTACCGCATGGCAACATCGTCCGCGATACTGTCAAGTGAAGCGGGCGGAGGGTGTACAATACAATGATCATCTATGTTCACTTGTACTGTATTGTTTAGTAACACGGAGTCTGGACGTGTTTCAGGTGTACTTATAGCAATAGTCTCACCCCCTATTCTATAACTTGACGTCTAACAAAGCTGGTAAATGATTGGAGTGCATTACACACTCTGTCTAACCGTTCAGAGAAATATAAGCGCGATGTGATCTTATTGTGACAGATTATGCTATCTCCGCGATGTAGTTATATCAAACTTTCCGACATGGCGGGAACGTGGCGTCGGTCTGCCGCCTACAACCGGTGCTGGCGGCAAAAAGTGGTTAGGCGGTAGGCTGCGTACACACGAGCCGGCCGTCCGCACTGGCAACCTTACATCGGATTCCTTCACCGAATGAATAGCTCAATTATTATGATTGTTCAGCACCAATGTCAAATATCTGTAGGAACGCTTATAGACTTTATTTGTTTAATCTATTTTAATAATTATGAGTTTTGTGGAGTGTAATACATTCTGAGAGAAGATCTATGTTCCAGCAGTGGAATGTTAAAAGGGTCTATAAAGAGAAAATCGTTCCTAATACTAACAGATGAGTAATAATAGAATGTTTTCTATAGGAGGGTGTATAAAGCGATTACAGCAGTGTTATTTACACAATAATTACATATTTTCTATTTTATTAAATCTACGGCAGTGCTTCACCGTCACTCGAAAAATAATGGCTGTAGGCGTTCTGTTAGCCTTTGTACCTTCTTGTATTTAATTTATTTATTTCGTAAATAAATAAAATCGTTCATTTTTAAATAGCGTTCCTCCATTTGCCAATTAAAAAGAGCCCTTTTGTAAAAACGAATCTGTGCGAACTTAACTTTTTATTCTGTCTAAGGCCACAAATGAAGGGTATCACGATTGCATCTCTCTCTCATCAACTCTCTTTCAAGTTCGGGAGAGTCCCTAAATCCTGGAAGTTTGCTAATGTCCAGCCTGTGCCCAAGAAAGGTAGTCGTGTCGAACCGACTAACTATCGTCCCATGGTGATCACCTCCAAACTGTGTAAGGTGATGGGTAAGGTGAAGTTCTCAGGATTCTGTTCTCTCCGCAACACTCTTCCTGTTGCATATAAACGATCTCATAATACCTGGAATTTTAGTGTAGGTATGTAGACGACAACACGCTTGTTGGGAGATACGTTCTGCCTGCCCGGGCTAGTAAAAACGTAATCCAGTCCGAGAGCAAGGCGATGGTGAACCGCATTGACCAGACCCTTAAGTTCATCGCCGACGGGTAATGCTAACAGTGTCAGTTTCAACACCTCAAAAACACAGCGTGTCTTTTCACCTCCAAACGGAGTCCTTTCAATCTGACTCCGAAATTTCAAAGTGTATCCATCCCAATTACTGACCACTTGTTGCTATTGGGAAAGGACTTGCCTTCCAATCTGAACTTCGGCCGTTTCATAGAATCTCAGGCACCAACAACGGCGAAGAAACTTGGAATCCAGAACAAGGTGCAGCAGTACGTAAGGCCCAGCAATTACTTGCGGTACACTGGGCGCAAGTGCGATCTTGTATGGAATATTGCTGCCGCCTACTGGACGGATCTATCAAGTAACAGCTGGATGCCCTTAGCTCCGTGGAAAAACGTGCCAGACGGCGTATTGGTAACGACCAACTCATAGAGTCCACACTGCACAACCTTGAGCACCGACGCAGAGTTGCTCGTCTTGCAGTTTTCTATCGGATACACTTTGGGGAGTGCGCACATGAGCTCCACAGTCCAGTGCCACCTACCCCCTTTTACCACCGCATATCTAGACGTGCCGCGGGCTATCATCCGCATCTGGTAAAGACTCCTATAAACAGGACAAAGCGATTCGCTAAATCGTTCCTGCTACAAACTGTCAAACTGCTGAGATCCTTTTCCATCGTCGCAGTTCCCCTGTGGAACTCTCTTTCTCTTAGTATTCGTCGGAAGCAATCTTTAGATGCCTTTAAAACTGCCGTTAAAAATCATTATTTCGGTAGCTGTAGCAGGTAATTTCTCCTTTCCATACAATCCTAGATCATGTTTGTTATCACATTAACATTATTGAATAGTTTTCATTTCAATTATAGTACACGCCTACTAATAATTTACATCTCTTCTACCTGAAAGTTCCCTGGAAGAGATCGCTCTGATAGCGATAAGACCGCGTTTTGTATGCCTAGCATTTAGAAACATATGTATGTGTTCTTACATGTTACTTTGTTTATTAGGGTACAAATAAAGAGTATAAATCATAATAATAAGAGTGGAACTATCCGCCGGCGTCCATCTTCGCCAATTCTTATAACCTGGAATTATTCAAAACGAGAGTGAATAGGCACTTTCTAGGCGAGCGCGCTACATCCTAGGCCACATCCCGCTTTCCATGAGGTGGGATTGTAGCCAAACGCGAGCCTATTTCTATAGTTAAAACAACCATTATTGACGTTTTCTGGTACACCTATTGTCAGCAGTGAATATATTAAAAAGTTATAATACAGTATTTTTTTTGGATCTAAGCTATGTAAGCTATGTATGTAATATACATTACTGGATATGATATCTCAGCTTGGAAACTTACTATCTCGTAGCATGAAATCATTAGTCGTGATATCGTTAGAGTCATGCTAAAGCCTGGTCCGTTTTGGGTCCATTACGCCGAATCGTCAGAAGCCGGCGTTAGTGCGTGTTCCGTGTCGGCGTATGTCGGTGTCGGCGCGCGGAATGTTGCGTCACGTAGTGAAATCAATGGTGGCGCGGCCCAGTTGTAAAGTTGACCTTGGTGGCGGCGGCCGCGCCACCACGCACTTGTCTACAGAAACATTTTAATTGTCTTTGTTTTGGGCAGACTATAGAACATTGGCAGTAATATTAATTTACCTTGGCTGTACATAACGTTTATGCTGTTATAAAACTATATTGTAATGTTTTAGCAGTAATAAAGTTATCTTGGGTTTAAGTAACATTTTATGACGATTAAAAACTATAATAATAATATTTTGGTATTAATATACCGTTACCTTTGATATACAATAGCATTGATGTTGATTAAAAAACTATATTATAATACTTTGGCATTAACATAATGTTAACTTTGTTGTACCATCTATACCGATTAAATTTTTTTTTGTCTCATTTGAAGACGTTTGACAGGAATATAACCTTTTCGTTTTTTTTTTCCAATAATCTTTCGGCTAATTGTACGAGTACCTATACATACAGCTAACTCCAAAACTAATTTGACGTTCATAAATAATTAAAATCATACATTTTATAATATGTAGTGTATGTACATAAATCAGTTAAATTCATAATAATCATGATGTTTATATTTTATAGCAGCCGTATTTCGCTGCAGGCAACACTTAATTGATACGCCTTGTGTTCATAACTTGTTCATGTATAGATCACAAAAACTGAAATTGCCTTATAAATCAAAAAAATCAAAATAAATAATTTTGAATCAAAATGACTACAGTTTTTGCGCTTGGCAACAATTTATTTTCAATTTACGTAATGGTGTGTGTTAAGAGTTGCTTGAAATATGACGAGGATGCTAAATTGTACCGAAGCACGACAGACCAATGTTTAATGAAGGTCACTAATAAAATGGCATTTCGCGCTTACATATTTATTATGCATTACGCCCCAAATGAAAATACATTTAGTTATTATTTTCACGATATTTTTTCTTCAGCCTTATGGTCTGCGATACAGATTTCGCATGAGCTCATAAATTTATGACAGCTACCAGAAAAAGTGCTACAATTCTAATATTACTTATATATAATTGGTGTAATGGTTTTTTAAATCAGAAATCCTAGAAGTATCTCTAATTCTTGATTTGTACCCGATGTAAGGCAATAGATTTATCCCCTATTTCATGGTACGACGTAGAATATAAAATGAGAATTCAATAAAAACGAGAATTAGTGGCATGAGACACAAATTTTTAACCATCAACTTAGAAGTTACCGCTACTGTTTTCCATATAATATATAGCAATATTTTTGAGCATTAATAAATTATATTTTATAATATTTTTGTTCATGGCAGTTTACCACATAATATTCAAATAAAAACGTCTCGAATCCCAACATAGGCCATAAGTCTATTACGTTGTGAGATTATATTTTCTTATATAAATATATGCGTATAATCTGAATTTTTTTTAAATCTGTGACATTGTTCTATCAACCGAGCGCCAATGACATTAACCTCAAAACGGATTGATATTTTTTGCAACGATTACGTTCAAAGGAACTTATACCTAAGCTTGCCGGACGGAGTATCCAGAATACGGGTCAACCTTTGATTATCTTTGGATATTTTAATATGTTATTAATCATCGTAGCCATAAGACATGATATTTAAATAAATGTAGTTTTCCTTAACAAAGCAAATGTATAAATTTTGTTCCATAGTAACAAACATGAATAGAAAGTACTTGATACTTTTGAGATTAATATCAGTTTAATGTTGAAAGCGTCTGTGGTACGGAGATATTTCTTATATATAGATAAAACGAATGAGATAATCTTCCCGCAAAATTCCCGCTCATTCATAGTAGCTCTCGTCAATTTACGCAACTAGTGCCGTGCGATGTCCAAATAAATCAGATTAAGTTCAGCTTGACAGCGGAACTGTTGGACGGGTGGCGTGATGTGGTGCATGCGATTAATTACCAACGTTGGGCTCCAGAAATAGTAGCGAAGATTCTGCGCGGGTGTGTGCTTTAGCACCACGTAACTTTAGCTGCGTTCGGCATGTCTAATTCGAGTTGCTTTTGTGTCTTACCTTAACAGATAGCACCCGTCACACGTTGAATTAGATTAGCTATATAATGAAACACGATATGTAGGGAGTGCAGGACGTCTTTAGTGAATTATTTTTTTTGTCTTATGTTAAATGTTAGCAGATTTTATATTATCCTTATCTACGACAAAAAATATATTATGCAGATTTTAACGTACTCGATACCCGCGAAAGTGGCAACATTTTAGTAAAATGGGGTCTCCGATCGTTTACGATTTTAGATCAGCGCGCCGTACTCGTAGCCCTCGTAGGCGAGCTTGACAATAAAAGGCGCATTCAACTTTCCAACATCGGGGCAGACTCATCTCGTACAGTACACGGACCCATACGCGAGCGATCGTAAAAAGAAACAATATTCAAAACGGATGCGATGCGACCTCGCCTCGGATCGTAAACACAAAAAAAAGTGTAAATCGAAAACAATAAACGTGTCTGCGACGGAGAGCCGTCCGAGGCGAGTCTGGCTGCGTCGTAATACGCAACCGTTTCGCGGAGCGCCTTTATCGCCACTCCATTTATGTTATTGAGTTGTAAATAAACTTGGCCGGGTAAAACGTGACCGTGGGCGGTCAACGCATTAATATGTGCGCGCGGTCACGGGGTCGCCGCACCGCGCTTCAGAACGCACCCGCGCGCACAGATTTCAAAATGGCGACGGTGCGGCCGACGCGCGGCGGGCGGCAGGCGGCGAAATTTATTCGTATACTATAATTTTATGTAATTTATATTCGATGCGCCAGCGGCTACTAGATAGTCGCTATTGATGTGTAGGCGCGATCGCGCGATGTCCGGGTGTCAGAAAGGAATATTGATCGGCCGCCGCATAGGCAGGATGCGTTCGTATTCTGCATAATGCATCGCCTATGGGTTTCATTGTTATTCACACTTAAATCTCTACATACTTCCGAGAAACTCGCCGCGCCGCCTTTATCGAAGACAGGCTATCTAAGGTCCACAATTTCACTTTATTATTGTTTTGACCCTTAATTAGAAATATAAAAATTCGTTTGAAATAATTCATAAATATAAAAATAACACGTCATAATCTCAGTGGCAAAAAAGTGAATGAAATTACTTACTTATCAATATTTTAACTTACCATGTATTTCTAGTTTTCAAGGACCCTTGGAATCTCAATTAATGACATAGTAATATTTTATTATTATTTTTTTAACATTCGGTGTTGCTGTTATATCAGTGAATGAAATATTTTATAGCTTTTTTCGTTTTTATTTTATTATTATTCTGACAATCCACACGAATGTATCTCCACAGAAAATTATAATTGAAGTATCATACAGAACTACTCAATAAATGTGATATAAATACATAAATTCTATCTTAGTTACCAGTTGTAGGTTGTATGTACTATTTTTAATAATGTTCGTATTACAATCGTTACAAGGGCAAGCTCCAATAATAACCCATTTTGATTAATTTGTAGGCGCCAGTTTCAGTAAACAAGTCGTTTGATAAGCTTCTTTATTGTAATACAAAATGACTTCCTAGTATCTACGTCAGTCCCTTGGCAATATCTTACGAAGCCTTACGATTCACAACCACTACAGTTTATTAGGCGTATAGAAAATAAAACCATGAAATGGTCGCGATGCCACTTGGACAAAACAACATCATTTTTAAATATTCAATGTAACAGAAAAACAGAACTGAAAGATGAAGTCGTGTGAAGTCTGCCAACCCGCACTTGGCCAGCGTGGCAGACTACGGCCTTAGCTCTCTCAATATGAGAGGAGACCCATGTTCCAACAGTGTAATTATAATGGGTCGATTATTATTTTTACAGCTTCAAGCGAGTCACGTTCCAACATAAGCCGAGAAACAAAATCATGAAACAATCAATGCTTAAAAGGAGGCTCTTGCGACATTTTAATGTGAATTATTGTGTAGTAAATAAAGAATTATTATTATAGTTAAACGTTTCCAGTTGGAACAAAACTTCGCAGTCGTGGAACAATTCTTCGAATGAATCATTTTAATTCCTTAGATCAAAATCTAATAACGATGTCTTGAAATCTAAAACTGATGCCGAACTCGTTTTTCCAAAGCGCCTGCAAAAGCATCCATTTTGGTGAATGAATCGAAATTGTGTACGTTTCCGCTTGAGCTTTACAATTGTTTGGCAATGGTTGCGTAACGCACGATGTCGCGGATAGAATTTGGATTTATGGACTTATTCATATCTGCCGCCTTTATCTAGAAATTGCCAGCGTGACTGCCGGCCGGGAAGTCCTGGCTGGCTAACCCTGGGTCGAAAAAGTGTTATTGAGCCTTTCCAGCTTGAAATTCCCAGTAATAACACGCAGTATGAAAGTAGGAGAAGGCTATAAAATGGACTTATCTTTTCATGGACAGTATATTCCATAGGCATTTCTTCAATCTGTGACTGGCAGTGGTTGGATGCGAAGAGCTGAAGATCGAGCTCAATGGCGTGCCATTGGAGAGGCCTATGTCCAGTAGTGGACGGGAGTAGCCTGATGATGATGATGATGATTTCTTCAATCGCCGTAAAAATCCACACCTTCAATCAACACCGTAACATTCATCATGTACTTCACTTATTTAGGAGATGCATCGTAATTGATCTTTAAACTACTCTTCAATTTGGTGCAGCAGAGTTTCATGTGGTAGATGGCAGATACAATAGAAAATATTGACGTGAAGTTTATCAATTGACAGTCCAAATTAGATTCGATAAATACCAAAGAAAATGTAATGAACGTATAAATATAATAATATATTAATTTATATTGTAAAGTTAGTGTTGTATCAAATTTTGGCTGTACATATGTATATATGAAAGAAAATTGAATGAAAGGTCATAATTTCCAGACCACTACTACATTTGCGTCAATAATCACAGCTGTTTACATGGATTGATAATTGAAATCTACTTCCAGTCGTATCAATAAGTTATATGAGGCAATAAGCTAATGTCTCACCAGTGTGACTTGTAATTATATTTTATGTAATATATATCATTGATTTTATCTACTTGTTCGACTCAATGCTTACAATGCCGAGCCACTTTACGAGAGGTAGCTCAGTGGCGTTTGTTACGGGAAGTTTTGATTCATTGTCAGGAAGTCAGCTTCATATATAAGTTGGGTTAAATTCGTATATACGTATATCTTTTTCGATAAGGTCTCCGTAAGACCATGAAATTAACAACACTTAAAGTGTAAAGGCTTTTTTATTAAATTGATGTAATATTGATCAATTCAATAGGTGTATTTGGATAATTGTACTGACATTCCTGACTTGTACTGACATCTTTAATCTAAAAAAAATATTCAATCTACTTAAAAAATAATTACTGTACGAGTATCCGAACGAATGGAGCGAATCAGAGCAAAAAGTACTGCAGAGGGGGAGGGAAGAAAAAATTGTTATTATAAAGAGAGTAAGGCACAGATATCTTCACGATCAACGTGTAAAACATGAAATGACTCGATATAACACTATAATTATTTTTTTATCATTGCCTTGTTGTTCTTTACCACTGGTAACAAACATTTTTAAATACTTCCGCTTCCATCCGTTATATTCATTAGGATGTATTTGTGTTGCAGTTTATAAATATTGTTATTTTAATTTTTTTTAATACAGATACCGATTACCCTTTGACATAAATAAATTCAATCAGATAATACTTTACAATTATAAAAGGGCAATAATAATTATGAGTTATACTACACTTAACATTTAAAAAAAACTTTAAATGAACGTTTCTAGAACATTCTTCACTCTTTCATAAATGTGTATGATTCTGTAAACGTCAATTGGTTCCTCGATATCTTAAACTTGAGTCAGTTTTAATTTAGGTTATATGATATGGTTATTAAAATTTAATATCGCTAAATAAAAAGAAAAACTAAAACATAATATCAATACGTAACGTTACGCCTGTAATCCTTGAAGAGATAGGCAGAGGAGTGTAGTACACTACCACGTTTCATCAGTTATGATTACGTCCCATGGAACAGGTGGTGATCCTATTGCCATACAGGACCCGGGATTTGAACCCAGGACCTCCCGATTGGCAGGCGCGCTTGCAACCACTCGACCAAGGAGGTAGTCAAGAAATACATGCTTTTTATTTATTTATAGTATATAGGTTTATTATTATATCCTTACGTCAGGTCTTCTGCCGCATTCACAATTCTCTTCCAACGCGCTCGCCGGCTTCAGAGATAGGATTAATGTACTGGTCCCTTGAATTGCGTGTATTGTTTATTAATTAATAGACAGACGTCAATAAAGCATGTAGCACATTGTTATCAGCGCTGCATAGATGCTGGGTTCGACGACCGATGCACGCTCGGCCTCCGACCCGCGATAACGCGACCTACTGATGATAAACGTTATCATTTACACTGCAAATAATGAACTAGATTTTTATAATGATCCGTTGACCTGTTTGTGTTTGCTTTGTTTCTGCAGATTGGAACGATTTAGACAATGATTTAATTATGGATTTCGAAAAAAAAAATTGAAAGTAAACCCTTGAAAGCACACCTTAGAGCACTCCATAATCTTGTTTAAGGCGGACGTACACTTGTCGTTCTGAGAGGAGACCGATGTTCGATAATTGCGAGTGCTGGCGATGTATCCGATGATTGATTAAGGATAATTTAAGGAATATACCCCAGTAAGGACTAACTTGGCCGTAGGAAACGATAAAACGTGATTAAATTTTTAAATGTAAATGCAGATTTTATAAACGGATTATGGAAGTAACGATACATGAAGAAAATGTTATTTAAGGAAAAATAACCCCGAAAGAAATATTTATTTGGTTTATTTATGTAATTATATATATTAGATATTGGGGACAGTGAAGGTTTTTCTTACTGACTACTGCTAGTTGCTACGGTAGTAGTTGACTAGGGTATGAGCGCTTACTCCTGTATCCCAAAGCGAGCGTAAAATGCGCTAAAAATGGGCTTCATGAAAGAACGCTTAAACATCATTCAAATAGACTGACTCCAAGTGTAGAAAAAAAAAATGAAAAATATTTATTCATAAGACTATCTCGTTGGTCGTGTTGGTTGCAAGTGCGACTGCCGATCGGGAGGTCCCGGGTTCGAATCCCGGGTCGAACACTACAAAATTTTCTAATTTAGATTTTCTAGTAGTGGTTCGGAGTCTGGATATGTGACCGATGCATGGCAATAGGCCCACCACCTATTCCATAGTGAGACGTAAACGTAACCGGTGAAATGTGGGAGTGTTCTGCATTACTCTGCCTACCTCTTCGGGAATTACAGGCGTGAAGTTACGTACTTATAGTACATTTTGTTTGCTTTAAATCATGACCACCTAGCTCCCCGGTTAAGTGATTGAAAATTTGACCACAAACATTCATGCGCGTCATTAATGTAAGAATCCAAAATTTTATGTTACATTTAAAAAAGATTATTTATAGTCCTCTTTACACCATTGTATTTTATTATAAATTGAATTAAATTTAGTGACCTCGCTATTAGAAACTCATCCATTTCTGTCGGCCGACGTGCGGGATGTATGCGATGATCCAATAAGAAAAATTTAGCGCAACAATATGCAATTCAATATGCATCTCATCATCATCAATATCAGCCCTTTTATCATTCCACTGTTGGAACGAATATACATTTAGGATGAGAAGAATTTCGGCCATAATTTGCCAGGCAAACCATGTGTACTTTATCAGTTCTCGCATTTTTTAAGAACATTATGGAGATTAATCCATCCATTCATTAATTCATCGAATCGAAACGAAATGAATCTTCCTTTTCTCTTAACCTTCTTCATTTTTTTCAAAAAATTAACGGGAGTATTCTAATAAAAAAGACAAACAATGTTAAGCTACGGGTATATAATATTGCAATATTTGCATTGGCATATAAATAAGGGCTTACTATTACAAATTTAATAATGAATGTGAGCTAAATGCACTGACAAAAAAACCCAAAATTTTAGGTTTAATAAACATATACAATGCTTTATAAACACGATTTTCAAATATAAAACATATTAGCTCTACGGCTATAGGTAGATATTAATTATTATAGACACGATGTAGGATGAACTTCTATAAATATGTATATTATATAAACATTTAAAGTTAACTTTTATGAGCCTTACATTTCTGATTAAACTATGCATGTTTTCAGTGATGCAAAAGTAGTTGTGATTTCCAAGAATCCATCGAACTAATTTTGTATTCGATTGAAGACGCCAGAATGTGTTGCTAGGTTTATTTATAGTTAATTTTTGAAGACCGATGCTATATCTGAAATTTAACTTACATTAGAGATTTTCAGGAATATAATTCTAATGTATTTTTTAAATCCGTGGCAGGCAGTAGACTGGAAACAGAACACCTGATTTGGAAATACTTTTCGTACATTGGATGTTCGTGAGACGAAGTACGGTACATTAGATATTTCTTGTTCTTAAAAAATCTGAGCATTTTTGATACCATGCTATTTCCCATAACTGGGTTGGTAATTCCACAATTTTAAATTATCTCTTTGAAGCTATCGGAAATATATTTGAGGGTCGGCGAACACATCTCACTAAAAATATAAAAGTGGTGTTTTTCATATTTGAACCGAATTACAGTATATTACGCAAACGTTACATCGATACCTGTCATTATGCATATCGAGAAGTAATCCCGAATCCCGATTCCCGACCCACATTGCTGTAGCGATCTTTGTGGTTGTATTTATAGACTAGCTGAAATAGTCGGCAGGGCATCAGACGGAATTAGACCAGAGATCGTGTCGCCTGCGATTGTCGTCAACAATGGCGCTTCGTGTTTTAGACATATATCGTAAGGACGGTGATTCGGATTTCTTTCTGATTGGTTTCTTCTTTCCTTTCTTTCTTCTTTCGATCTGTCTTTGATACAAAATCAAACTTATCCTCAACCCTTTGTACTGAAATTAACATATTTTACAGATAATTTTCCGTATTTTAACGCATGGTGTACTGGGCGGTAAGAAAAACAAAATGCTCGAAACGAATTTAACTTCTCTTTATACTACTTCTGTTCTTTTACTGCTCGCATAATATTTTTGTAATCTATAAAATTCGCGTTTCATTTCTAATCTGCAATAAAAATATTTAATTTTCATTAGAGACACGTTCTGAAATATTGGTTATAGTTCAGTTTATCGAAACCAGACACAAAGTTTTATAATATTCTCTCCTCACTTTTATCATTCCACTGCTGCAAGACAGGTTTCCTGTTAGAATGAGAGGATTGAGGCCATAGTCTCTCACACTGGCCAGGTGCGCGTTGGTAGACTTCACACGCCTTATAGTTTTTTATAAATTCTGACTGTATTTCTTACTGCGATATTTATTCTTTAAACGCATATTTGTGTAAAGAGGTGCGCGCCATATTTTTGAACGCAGGTCCCCGGAATAAAAAACGGTATTATAAACCAGTGCGCTACCACTGATATACATAATAGTACATATCTTCTAGCATGGCTACGTATGATTATTTCAGTATACCGAGAATTTCAATATGCGTTTTCTTTCAGGGGAAAACGCTGCTAAAATCATTTATGCCATCGATTGGATTACTGTTGAAAATGTGTTATTAATTTTGACCTTTAACCTCCTATATTAACATATACATTCAAGTGATTTTTTTAAAACTTGTACGCGTAAATCGTATTATCTTAATACAGTATACATTAACCTTGTAAGAACGTCCACCATTTCGTTTATTATTATTATGATTAAATTATGTTACTCGCTGCATATTATTGTAGTATCATATTATACAAAACATTAAAAGTACAATATAAGCAGATTAAATCGGAGATAGCAAGAGAATGTTATTTAACATTAATGTTGAAATGACATTGTTTAACATAACATGACACTTACATTTCCCGGAAGTTGTAAGGTAGGGTTTACATAGATTAATTCAAATTAGCCAAACATATGCACTTGTACCTACAGTGGTTGCATTTTTGTGCTCTGATAACTGGTTCTGGTGCCATTTGAAACTAATTAAATACGAAAGTAACCGTAATCACCTGCCTCGTTGGTCGTGTTGGTTGCAAGTGCGACTGCCGATCGGCAGGTCCCGGGTTCGATTTCCGGGTCGAACACTACAAAATTTTCTAGTAGTGGTTCGGAGTCTGGATATGTGCCCGATGCATGGCAATAGGCTCAC
>DWMG01000886.1:0-17105 GCA_018244855.1 Elbella merops
ATTTTAAATTTAGACATTACCATCATGCGACAACAAAACGATCAATCTGTCACAGGAAGTACCTCCATTTTGTTTTAGTTATTGCTGCAAGGGAACGCTAAATATAGATTTTTGGATGTTTAAGGGACTTGTCAAATTTATACGTGTAAAAGTGTGAATGTATGACTCATCATTTCCATTTGTATGTTTTCCGTTATGTCCGTAGCTTTAGAAATGTCAAATTTGACGTTGCGATTTTATTAATTGACACTGAAAGCTACAAAGATTTTAGCTAAGATTAAAATCTTTACACATGGGTACTGTTTGTATTAGAATCTGGAGCTCCTAAGCCATACCTTTAATTTATGCGTCCCATAGATTTCCCCTTACTGCTGAGTAAACAAAATGCATAGACAATTAACTGGCCACAAAAACATAGTGTAGGCACTGAACATTATACCGTGCATTAAAAAAAACGAGTAATCTTCTCTACGATAAAGCTATTACAATCTCAAAATATAAAACATATGAACAGTTGCCCAAAATGGCGCGAAAAAAAACTCTTGCTTTCGTATTTGGAATCAAGATTAATGAGCGCGATACCTTCACATTGACTCGGTGTGAACTACGGAATGCGGAATCAATCATTCAATAACGTTCAGTCATAATATAACTCATTCATTTGAATTGATTTGCGTTCGTTAAAATGCATAGTCGCAAACTGCGTTGAACTTCTGCCAGGTTGTTATGGAATTTATGAATTTGTAAATAGAGTTTTAAATTGCTAGCGAATTTGCATTTATTTTTTATGAATATTCAGTTTGACCCGGTTAAGTCATTCACTTACCGACTCGGGGACGATTCGAAATATGAATGTATGTTTTTCGTTAGCTACAGCGCGTTCTACACTTATTGCTTTTAAATAAATATTTTTTTTGTTTCAAATGGTTTTCAGAAATAAAAATAAATATTATTATTGTATCTTGTACATGTACGATTTTAATAACGAAAATATTCTATTGGCAGGGATGTTATTAAAAAAAATTTAAAAAGCGTATTTCAAAGTAATGCCAAAATTATACTTATCATACTGAGGATAGGTTACACATATAGACATATTTATAAATAGAAATTATATTTAAAAAAAAAAACAATTATAGGTATATATAAAAGGGAGAAGTGTGATATAAAATCGGAAACCTATTAAATTCATTGCAATTTGAATTTCGTAACAATTAGCGAAATAACAGAAGGTGTGATGTAAACACATCGTGCCGCTAACTCAATTATTGGTGCGCCAAAACTGGAAGATTCCATATTTGTATACCTAATTTTTGAAAGCTGTTACAATTGGCATACGATTGGCAATTGGCACATAATGCAGTTCATCTGATGTTGTTGCAGCAGTCCATAGACAATATCCGTTGACAAATTCCTTTTTTCTATTGTCGGTTTTTTTATCTCAGTATATATTTAAAAATTAAAGAAATATATAAAGGTTATGTCTATTTTCCGTTTTGTCTAATTTTAATTTTTCTTCTCTTACAGGTGAGAACTTAAATATCAGGTGCCGTATTGTCAATTCACAATAACTAATATGCATAACGTAATAGGTAAGTCTCTATTTCGTATCAGTTGATGATGTTTTATTCAATTTTCATGTTTTTCTTCTCTTTGTTGAAACATAGAATATTAAAAAATATTGTCTAGTCATATTTGAAGGTGGCGAAATAATTATTATTCTATTTTGAGTTTATAACTATTCAGAATTGGATGACACTAATACAATATACCCTTAATATCCATAAATAACTTTAAATAAAGATTATAAAATGTTTATTCATGCACCACAGAATGGGTTCAAATAAAATTTTTGCTGACATCTAAGACTCCAGAAAATGGCAGGAATTTTAATATCGTTAACCTTGTAAACTAATCGAATTAATAATCTATGGTTGTATTTGCAAAATGCGTTGTGTTACTTTAAAAAGTCAGATTTTGTTAGTTATTTTGACAAGTGCCATAAAATTTCGTGAAAAGAAAATAAAATTAACTTCATGTTTGTGTAAACAAGAGCATTCATTCCGAAATGCTATTCAAATTTATACCCAAACGGCGGACGTGCTACGCGCGCTTTTTTCAACGTCAAGAGATATATGGCCGACTTCCGACTTTCGGACGGGCCGCGTTCAATTTAAGAATTTCCTCGGAAAGTTAACAAAATGTGGGGAAGTTCTGCAACAATATGAACACGACACCTGTAGTGTATTGTTAAAAGTACAATGTTGCAAAATATTTAATATTCTTGTTTGCATTTTAAAGAGATGTCTTTTCGTCGCCGCAAAGCATGTTAAGGAACTCCAAGAGACTATTCTGGTTAACTGTAAATTTTAAATTGCCACGACTTAAATTGTAAGTTCTTCTTGTATAATTAACACGGTTTGTTATTATATCATCACGTCAAGTTACTTTGGAGGAGGCAGAGTAATGAGTGTCAAATACTTCTAATCTTACAGAACTGACAAGCTTCTTTTGCATACATACATTTTTAAAATGTTGTTTTCATTTAGTCTGAAAGAGTTATTTTATGTTAAATGCCTTTTAGGTTGGACTAAATGTTCTTTTTATAAATCCCTCTTATTATACATATAAAACACATTCTTATGTGCCAGCATTACACGCATATTAGGCGTTTCATCTTTGACCCAGTAACACAAAACGCATTTGATGTGGGTCTTGGAAAAGAAATGTTTTCTTACAAAAATATTAATGGAAACATTATATATTCATAGACTATACAAAGAAACGGCCATAACAAGCCGACAGTCGGTTCGATGACTGGATACATTTCAACAATCGATTACATTATTACGATTATACACAATACTCGGTCGCGCTCTGATGAGCACCGATCGATTCATATGCAAAATATCTTATTGGTCGTTAACATTTTATTATCTGTATTCCTCCCTTGTGAATTATGTAGAGGCGGAGGCGCACAGATAAAAACTAATAAATGTCGGAAACGTTGTTTTTGTTATAGACTTCATAGACAATGATTGCCATAGACAAATAATATAGATGATTATTAAAATAAAATATAGAATCAAAAAATATAACAGATAATAAATAGTATTGGATTCGAATTCTAAAACAATGACTATACTAGTCTATCCTAATATTATACATATGACATTACGTATTTTCAATTGATAGTGCTAATAATCGATTTTTCTTTTTATTATGAAGATAATAGAATAATAAAGTAATGATTAATACCCGTATGGCAATTATAAAGATTTCCACGCGAGAGAAGACTGGATTTATAACTAGTTATTAACAATTAGGTACATATGAATGGAGTATTACTTGCAATAGATATTAGACAATTATCTTTACGCATTCATATATGCGTAGAGGTGCAAGTGTAATAATCTGTAATAGTACAGCGGTGTATGCGGCACATTAGGCATTCCACGTGCATTTCTTCCTTCGAACGCATCATTAAAATGTACGCGCACACTTTAAGCAAATCACTACTGAGAATTTACGAGGATATATTTAAAAGTGTGTGTTACATATGTGTGTAACACCCATTTAAATCGTTCTATGAGGTTCTTGTTATAAGGTTTGAAGCCATCATGTACCATTTCCGTATTTAGCATGACAAACGGGCCACTTGATGGAATGTGGTTGCCGTCGCCTATGGACATTTGCAATATCCGCGGAGTGTCCAATGCGTTGCCGGCTTTACGCCTTTCTTGAAGAACTCCATGTCGTAGTGCTCCGAGAAAACCTCAAGAGGAAACCCATTCCACAGTCCTAGTCAATGTGGCAAACTTCACACGCCTTTGATAGCAAGTATCATCATCCATTTACTGCTGGATATCGGTGTTTCCGGAGAAGGTTTAAGTTCATTATCAGCCACTGACAAAATTTTGTGAAATTATAGAAAAAAAAATTGTATGTAGTATATATAGATTTCCTCTTAATAAATCAAGTAATTTCAACATATATTTTAACTGATTGCTAAGTGCATCGTGTTATAGTAAGCAGTCAGCTGAGCGAGGAATCGAAACTGCAAATTCCGGCACAGTAGTCACTGTCATTAAACAGAGAGAACTGAACCACTGAACCAACATCAATCATGTTATAGTGAAGTAATTTAAAGATATTGTTCTACGTTTAGAAATTTTTCTAGAAATATTCAAAGAAACACAAGATATTTTTAATTGGAAGTCATTTATAAATGTATGTAACTATTGGTATGGAACACGTCGTTTTACGTGGTAGCATTCCGAAGTTTGGATGTAATATTTTTGTTGACGATTTCTTAAAAATATGCTTCCTGTTCATTATTATTCTGTTACAGCTACCGAGCAGTTCGTTGTGTTGATACAATCTGGTATATTTCGTTAACCGTACAAAGAGAGAATGTTAGGAAGAAGTGCGTCAGGTTTGTAAGAAGAGAGATATTTGACACTTGGTGCTCTCTGTCCACTCCATAAGGGTCGACATAAAACATTTACGATTAAAGTGTTATTATCCCATAATTATTTCTGCAACTTTTAAATTTCGATCGCTTTACGTCAAGATTTCAAACATCGTAAACGGTAATGAAAGAGTTCTCTCCAATTATTCGAATAGATTCGAAATTCGAATTTGAAATGGGCGGTTTTATTCATAAATCACTCTTTTACGCCATAAATTACATGCCCGTGTGCCGTTGTTAAGTTTTTATCGTATGTGTTTCTGAGTCACCTAATGTTGTCATCTCGGTACACACGGTATACTTAGCAAATAAGAGTATGTATTTGCAAAGTTATAAAGGCATGGCCGCATTCCTGTTCAAAGTACTGTTTATATTAATCGGCAATTAGTTTTAATTTAATTGCAATATATAGTTTTAATCAATACGCTTAAACACGCGATAATTGGCCAAAAACAAGAACCTATCTACATATGACACTATGACTATCTATATCATTTATAAGGTATAGATTTTCATAGGCAAATAAAGATGTATAAACCTTTTCCCCATCTAATGACGTGTCTGTCCATCAGTGGAACTTTTAGAGTAGTTGATTTGTATTGGAATGTTTGAATGAATGAAGCCAATATATTGCCTAAGGCCTATCGCCATTGATCAGAAACGCTAACACAACAGCCGTGTTGCCAAAATGCCAGACGAACAGACGGCCTACTTTCACTCGTTGAGGTTACCTTCGGGTCACCATGCTCAGTGCAGCTTTAGAGTCGATGGAAAATCGCTATGTCGGCAAATGTTTAGGTGGGTAGTATTTGTTTCATGGTAAGTGTTACAAACCAGGTATTTTGTGGTTGAGCTTTTTGTTATCAAATGAAGCAGTGTTTAATGGTTGGTTGGAAAAATAGTTTAAAAATATCAGGTGTTTTTTAATTATATATTTTCGATGAAATCTAATATGTCTGTATATTTATTTGTTAACACTTATTTATTAACGGTCAGTTACAAATACAACGAAAAGAAAATAGAGTTATCTAAAATCATGGTGACAAGGCATGGTTTCCCTCGTATCTAAGCAAATAAGATGGTTTCCATAGCAACGGTCGGCGGCAGCGCGGCGCCACTGAAACGTGGGTGCTACCCTAATGATAATAGTCCTACGAGAGGATTATACCTACTCAGTCAAGATGTCAAGGATTTTAGTCAATAGAACTTAATGTAAGTAGGTAAGAAAGTGAGGAGGATTAGTGCAATCGACACTTGCTAGGTCTCAGAACAGTTTGAAGACTAAATAAAATTCTAAAAATATTAATCTCGAGTAAGACGACAATAATAATAAATTAGGACAATTCATCCACGGTCATCTGATCTTAAACGAAGCAGAAGAAAATGCTATGGTAGCCAAACATTTGATAAACTGCATAAGAATTTCTAAAACCATATAGAGATATTTACGATGTTGAAAATGGCGACTACAATGAAATTTTGCGTCAAAACTAAGTATGGTATAGAACAAATTATTGCCTTCATTATCCACACAAGAGCTGATAACAATGTCATTAGCGATATTCTAGTATCAGGATTTTCCACACTTAATAACAGTACTTAAAATTGAGTGTCGTATTTATAACCATATATTTGATGAACAGAGCAAATCATTTCTTTTTTAAAGTACAATATGGCTTAATTTTCCTGTACCAACAACTCAATGTACACTTATGTTACTAAATACAGAATGAAAATAATCGTTCACGAAATAACGAGTCAGATATTGTTAATACAACAGTTCTAACGCAACACAATTCAGAATGTAATGGCGGCTCGCGATCACGACTTCATTATATGCACAGATAAAAAAGAATATCAAATTACAAGTCGTATCAAATATCGATTCGTGCTTGCAGAAAAACAGACGCCTATTCGATTTTAATAACAGTATCTGTAGCGTGATTTATTCATATTATTTCATATTGTTGTAGAGCGAAATTTTTGTGTAAAATCTAATAAATTGCGTAGCAGTTTCGTTAAGTACCTACATTGTCAAGTTTTGTTATAGTTTCTTTTAATAATTCGCATAGTGTTTTGCAGTTAAAGTAATATTTTATTGGTCATTTATAACACCTCGAAGAATCATATTCTAAGTTCATTACACTGGTAGAAGATTATTTCGTATGCGTTTAACTAAGTACGTTTTTATTCAAAAAGATTCTACCATAATATCTCTTTATATCGTAATATCAACAAATTTGTGGAGTAAAAATTGTAATAGGTACGGAGGTCACATTCTAATTTCGACAAATGAATAGATTAATAGATAATTATTATTCAGATGTCATGTAACAAACATGGCGCGGACATCTGCCGCCCATTTAACGATTTGTATCTATTTCATTAATAATAGAATACAATATCTTCATTAGTTTATTTTGGGGTGGCTTGTATCTCTAGTTATTAACATACTTTTATAAATATTGTGAGCTAAATAAGTATTTAATACACGTTTACACAAATAGCTTATCTTATTAAAATTCCCGCGCATTTATATCCACAATTTTTTTCTTACCTTTGGATAGTAGTTATGAAAAGTAATATAGGTTAAATGTTATTTCAAAATTAATTATTCAATTATTTTAAGTTATGAGTGTACGCATAAGCTGCATTACTATGATATGAATTGTGAGATAAATGTTAGAAACTTTTTTTAAAATTTCCTGATACGAAAGTGTCACAGAATACACAGATGCACAAACTTGTACTGCCCACAGATAATATAGAGGATTTCCTCAACTGAACTGAAATCGTGTAGCATTACTGTAACTCGATAGAACCAGTGGCACGTATTGATCTGACCCATTGAGCTCTTGTAACGGTGTTTGCGTGGTCACTGAACTAAATTATCGCTTTGTTTTTTCCCCCAACCTCCATTTCAACGCCATTTTGTTGTTTGAACTTCATGCTTGTGGAACTTGCGAGTAATTTGTTTTTAATTGCAAATTATCAGTAAAATGTGTGTAGAATAGCGTTTTAGAAAGTAACAGTAATGTACATTCTAAAGAGCTAAGATAAGTATATATACGTGGTGCATCGAAAAACTAGATATGTATACCCAGTGATGTAGCAAAATGGTAACATGATAAAGTGATTTGGGCGAACTAATTCTATAGTATCCGTCAACATTCAATAGTTCGATTCTATTTGTCGATAGGTGAATGAGACGGCTGTACTCAATGATTTTATTAGAGTATTTGAATTTGAATAATGAATACAGATATATTCTATTCTAATTGAAAATGTTTAGTAATCTGTATGAATCCTCAATTTGTAGGTTACTCATGATAGCGACTAAAGTAACATATTAAATAATACCTTGTTTCCTTTTAGCTTTAAATATATCTGTGTGTAACGGTAGACAGTTTATTTTACAAATTAGCCGTAGACTATAATTATGACAATTTAAGTCTAACTAGTCTGTGATATCCATTTGTTACGTATCTCTTTTGTAGTGACAAAAATACAATATAAACTAGGGTTTAACCCAAACTTTAAAGAAAAGAAAAAAATTATATTTGATACAAGAATTTGATATAAGTCAATAAAAATGCTTTAGAATAAACTTTATTGTTTTACAACCATAGACAATAGGTGTCGTTTTTATAATGCCACCTGTGGCGGGCTTTTTTAGTCGAATCGTAAAATGTGTAAGTTTTTGTTGGCAGATACCGAAATTCTTTTGTTTTGGATTTTCGAGTTATTGCCGATGTCAACCCGTTGTCTAGATGATTTATGGTTTTGAATGAAAATCCTCAGTTTTTTACTTTCATTTTGGAATTTTGATCTGAATCAAATTTAATGTGCATTTACAAATTGGTTCAGAGACAGTGATTCGAATAAATAATACCGATCTCTTTTTTTATAATAAAATTATATTATTGATTTTGTTATTAACTCCAGTATAAAATCGTAAAATTTATAATCTGTAATGAAATTGACAACCCGTGCACGATAATTTGAGATCTGTGCGATGAAGTCACAATATTAGTACTGTTCTGTGCCAAAAAATCTATTATCAGATTTTTAATATAGGTACATAGTTTAAGATATTCTTAGCAACAGTATTGAAAAAGATTTTTTAATTTGAAAAAGAAATTCATTTTAATGGAAAAAGAACGATATTTATTGGCGACGAGTTTTATAAAAAATATATATATTCCAATAAGTTCATAAAAATAAATGCCATAAATTCTCGACTTATAACCTTTCTTTATAGAGTTATACATTATTAACGCTCATATCTCATTCATGTTATCATATTTATCTTGTGCAGATTTATTGAGGATATTAAGAAAAAACTCGAGAAAGCAATCGGAACTTTATGGCCATTTAGCGAAACAATTCGTACTTCAACACGAGATAAAGGCGAAATCTCTGCACAAACTCTACGTGACACTTGCGAAACATTTTTTACGCTCTTAATTGTAGGGAATAGAGTTGAAATTCGTTTGTGTCCGCGTTGTGGTGGTGTTAATATAAATTGGTTTTGTAATGCAACCATTGTTTCGTTAAAAACTGAACCAAACAGCAAAGTTTGCCCATTGTATGTAATCTTTTCTTATCTTTCGAACAAAAGAAACCGCTGCTTTTCGTTCCGTGTGATTTAATCTTTTTTTTTCCGTTTTTTGTATCGCATTCCAGTGAGTTACCTGAGGGCGGTTTTGTGTTTTTGTCAAAATTGCTACTAAGTGGTATAAGATCGGAATCGCCCAAAATTTTTATGTCGACTGCAAAGTATTTTATACTTCCGATTTGGTATAGGCGCCATCTTAAATTATTATGTAAGCTACGACGCTTAAGGTTTTTGGGGTGTTGCTATGATTATATTTTTTTACGATTACTATAAATTATAAATAAAATAGGAAAGAGAATTAATATACCTAGCTACAGATGTTATAGTAATTTTGTTTAGATTGATGTCTAGAAACAGTAAAATACTGGTCACCCAAAGTCTTCTCATTTAGACAACAGTTAGGTACTAGATTGCTGCTTAACATATAAAAGACAAGTAAATACATATGTTTTACAACAAATACATTGAAGAAACGTGATACACTAACGATAAGAGTCTATGGTGTGGCTTACATTTGAACAAGGGCAAATTTTGGAAGACCACGTATCTCAATGAATCAATGAAAATATAGCAATACCGTTAATAGTTCGCTTGTATGTATTTGTACGTGTACTTTCATAGGTGCGTGTGTGCAGTCCTGAAAGCACAATATTACCCAAAAGCCATTATCGTCGAGTGAAGTGAGCAGATTGTGTACCACAAAAGATCTCTTTGCAGGTAAGCTGCGGAGAAATGGGCATTGGTAATGACAATGACATGCAGTGCATATGGAGTTGCTGTATTGTGACCAATATTTTGTGCTGAAGCGGACATTTTTGAACATTTTTCTTTTACTTTATTAATAGTAATTGTTATTTTCTTCAGATTCATTGAGATTTTCGTAAACGTTTTGGTACAATTCAATTCATGATTTTCGATAGTTTACAGTTTTACGAAATATATTAGAAACTACATATCAGATTTCATAACCATGTGGTATTAAGTGAAATAATATAAAAAAAAACAAATGTCCGATTATTAAAACAATCTATTATAAAATGCTACAAGTTTAATCTATGATATTCACACATTGACGGATTCCAAAATTTTGCCTAAACATCTATTTTTCTATTAAAATAAACTCTACCAGTCTAAGCCAGCTTCTGACAGAGCAAATATGGAGACAAGTGTGTAAATAGGGGAAGGACCGTCGAACCCCCGACCCTTCACAACGCGGCAAAAATCCATAACAGCACATTTTCTCCATATCTACATATAAATACTTACTATGTCTCATATTTTGTAAATAACACCATCTAAGTATGAATATACTTATGTAATGCATAAAACATGCATTCTAGATTATTAATGTTTTCAATAAAGCCAACCATTCACCTCGTCTCTCACGGCGTAGACAGAGCACTGAGAGTGAAATTTTCATTCCAACTTCATACAAATTCAAATACCTATACCATATATTTATAAGGATTAAGTTGCTTGGCACTTGGTGCGTCTTCTCTGTCAAACCCAACTCGACGTGAGGATTATGGACAAAACCTCCTATGGAGGCCTATGTCTAGCAGTAGACTTAGACAGGCTGAATATGATGATGTGTCCGCTGTGTAACATAACTAGTGATTATCGCCAAGAGAATCATGAACATAAATAGCTGTAATAATTTAAACGTAAGCCAACGGTATTACGAAAGCCGAAAATCTGTATCTTGCTAAAACAGAAAAATTTCGTACGCTTCAGAAAGGTTTTATTGACGATTTTATCACTGGGAAATATCTACGGTAGCTGTAACATGTTAGTTTTGGTTCATAAATACATCGTTCTAATTTCTCTCGCATTTGAATAACAGACTTTTTAGCATTAATGTTCATTTAATGATTGTGTGTTGGTATGTTTTTTGTAGTGCATTTAATATATTGCTTTGGTCTTTTAACACATTTTGGAGCAATAAAACTAAATTTTTCACGTTTCGTGGCTCAATATTCTGTAATCACCCAGTCACCGATATGTACTCCCATATTCATTGTCTTTGGGTTTCCAAAGTTTGCAGACAATGGATGTGGAAGTACATACGGATATATGACCTATTATATGTACAGAGATAGGTTAACGGACAATGCCTAAACCTGTAATGATAGGAATATTTGACACTCTGCTCTTTGCATTCCATACTCTACATTTGGTGTGTGATTGTTTTTTTTTAATATGTCTTATTACGAAATATTTATGAGTAACTTATGTGGGATTTTTTACCGCTGATAACATTTTACGACCCGTTTCATCTAGATTTAATAACTGTCTAGATTTGAGCTGTCTTTTTCAATTCTATCCATCGAAGTGCGGCTTGACAGATGACATCTATTTGCTTATGAAAACGATGTAACTGTAATGTAACGAACCTGAAAAAAAATACATTTGCTTTTTTGTTCTAAACCACGACGAAACAACATTTCTCCAAGTCCAGTTAATCACGAGAGCGCTGGTCGCCCCAGCGGCTCTCAAAGGCACGCTTCGACGAAAGATGTACAATCATTTTTCAAAAGACACACCCGCAGGTGATGTACGGACGGACACGCGCCTTCGTGTTATTATTATTAGCATATTTAGTACAATGCATTAAATTACAAGGAGACAACGACTTAATGTCCTTTGAATAGAGCTCAATATCATAAAACACTAGTAACAAGGTGGCCTGAATAATTCGATGCTTTCGTCTTTGATGTAAAAAAGTTTTTGTTCTTGTGCGCTTCCTTCCTTATTGTTATAATTATCTATCAGAAGACCACGTTTCGTTGTAACGAATTAAATATATTATTAATTGCTAGGTTGCATTGAAAGTACAGTTATTAAGTTGTAGATTCTGCTGAACCCTATGTTATCTTGAATTTTGTGTAAGTAGGTCTAGGTACATATTTTGTATATTGATGAAAAAGGAAGAGATGTTGCCATACGAAAATGACTACGTGAAATTTCTTTGTAGTGCCATTAATATGTTCACATAAATGAATATAGAATGGAGAGGAACTGTCATTAGAACAGATGAAGATGGCAACTTACTACACGGAACATAGCGGTGTTGCCACACGCTACGTGAAACGTTCAATTACACGTTTAATAATTAATATTTTTTTTGTATTAAATTAATAATTTATTTGTATTTATTCAAATCGATTAATGAAATAAAGTAACGATCTTTAGATTTAAGAACAGATCAATGTCGCAACTTAAATATCAATTTGTATCAATAATGGAGTCATAACTAACCCAAATACTGCAGTAATGTGATTAGTAAATGCATAGGAAATGACCAGTTACTGCTAGATCCATGTATTCATGATTGCAAGTGGGGTATGCTGTTGGTACATTGATAGATAGATAGTTATTATCGTATTCAAGGTATTCATGGGACTACTGATCCGAATCTACGGTAATGGCCCCCAATTAGCTATTATTGCCTAGAGACCAAAAATGGTTCAGACAGTCGCGCGCAATGTTGTATTACATATATTTTTAGGTACAATAAGTATTGTACCTAATATGTAATATAATATATAATATATAATATAATATATAATATAATATATAATATAGTAAATGGAATTTTTTGTTTTAAATGCTACAAGTAGTTTTCTGTAAACTTTTTTCCTTCGTTTTATATGGAATTTTTAACAACCACGGGGCTGAAATCGATAATTTGCTTGAAATTTATTTGAAGTCACATGGAGATTAGCTTGAATTTATATCATTCCAGTTTTATATTTTTTTTTTCATGAGGTTGCGATGACATAGTATAAAAGGCGGATATTTATATTTTCAACTTACGACAAAATAGTATAAAATTAGATAGAATGAATTGGTAAAGACATTTTCATGTGTCTATATATATATATCTTCAATAACAAAGTTACTATATATATATCTTATATACTATATATATACTATATATATCTTCAATAAAAAAGTTACTATGTCAACAAAAATAAAAAAAAATGTAACGTAAATTATATGTCAAAAACATTGTCTGACACACACATCACTGTAACATCACGAGACCTAGAACGTCAGATGTCAAATGTCACGTGACTAACATTACGTGGTCGACATGCGGGTGTTACCAGTAGACACCCATTACAAACCTACCGCAGCGTGTCCAAATATGCAGAGATAGAGAGGTCAATGCCATGTAATCCAATTTAAAACTGTCGCGGTTATTTGAATTTATCGTCGCATGCGCCGAAAGGGTGGGTATGAATTGATTTCAATACTAATATAAACACATATTACCTGTCAACGCCAGTGTAGCCATCTGCCCGTGTAAGGGCAATATATTTGGATATGTATATTGTGATGCTTGTGTGAGTTGACATTTGTTTATGTTCATCATCTCATTAAAATCTCTTAATTATTACGCTGTTAGATATGAATGAACGTACTCTCTGAATGCGAGATATGCCCATGTTTGCTACGCTAAGTGCAGATTAACAGATTTTTACACCGTTTAGAAAACAAACGATTTAACAGACAACATTTTTTTCAAGATAAAGTATTTTTCAAAAGATATTTTGAATTCAGAACCCCCAGAATGGAGAATTTAATTTAAAACCATCAAACTGTCACTGCTTAAAACAAAATAAACAACTTTTCCGCTTGTCTAAACATTTATCCCAAGATAACCGTGCAGCCGGAACCTCCTTTTGTTTTTAATATTTTAATGTCGGGTCATGTGTGAGTTATACCGCTACCCACTCCCCTGTACACCTTTTGAAGGTATTTCTCAAAACACCCGATAGCATTGATAAAACTGACACAGGACCACACAGGTTATAAATAATTATTGTCTATGGTCGTTATAAATAGACAAATGTATATTGAAATATGGTGGGACTGTAAAGGTATTTTTGGTTATTCTTATTTTGAAAGCTTTGTTCTTCGATATCACTGTTGTAGACACCGGAATAACAGCACACTATATTATTTTCGAAATTAAAGATTAAATCAATGTACACTTTCATTCCAAGCCAATTGTCATTGCCAACTATTGTTTACCAAAGAAAAATTACTAATACCTATTCAAGACGCAATTTTAATGGATGTTTTCTCGAAATCTCTCGAAAGTTCCAAATTTGAATACTGTCGTTCCATACAAGCACAACAATAAAGTCGCCAATTCGTTTTGTTGTATCAAAAGATTCAATGATGTTTTTATTACATTGTATTGAAGGTGTACCATTCTAGGAATGTCCAGGTAGCGAGTGGTCAAGAATGGGAATGATTGTCCCAGTAATCATAATAATATCCACAAATTGTCTATACCTGCCTCACGGCTTGCGTCTGATTAGATTTTTTACATTGGCACGAGTGTTAGATCTATAAGTATTTTAAACTGTTATTTTAAACCTCGTGATGGCAGACTTTGATTACGCTTATGTTTTAAACATAATATGTATAAACAAATTGTATCTGTAGGGACATATATTTGACATTCCGTGCTCTCCGCCCGCTCCGTAAGGAACATAGCATGACGATACTATAATACCCATAGATATACGGTATAAGCGGCATTGTTTCTCTCACACATCAGGCCTCTCATTTCCTCCCAATAATTAATTCTCGAAAGGGAACACGAGACGAACAAAACAAAGGTGTTATTGATGGTCTTATTAAAGAGATAAGGGGTTTATAATATGTGAACGGGTAGTGAATGGGAAATTTGATAATGGGGCCTTTGAACGATATCTCTCAATAGGGTCTTAATCAGTAGTCAGAGTCCAGGGGGTTGGTTAAGTTTTCTTTCTGTAACCGAGTTTAGTTAATCACAGTGTTGGTGAAGGTTCCATACATTGGAGACGTCACTAGTGTCGTCATATCATTATTATCAGTTTCTAATTGTGCAGTCAGTTTTTCGTCATATTTACGGAGCATAGAGTACTAGATGGCGTTTAATACGGAGGGAATAATTGCTTTAACAATGGAATTGACCAATTATTAAAATTTTGCAAATTGGTCTTATTTACCTATAATCTTCGAAGTTGTCCTAACATTAAAGGCTTGTGTCATCTGTTGTTATATTATCATAAGCTTAAATAGAATAATAATAAAAAGCAGGCATTTATACAAAACTGTCGATTTTAATGTTTCTGTATATCTTAAATAACTATCTGTTAAAACTATTTCTAAGTGGTGTGCAAAACGCTAGATATTATCAATTATAAAAAAGTTTCTAAAGACTACAGTGTCTTAAAAACAGATTAAATAATAAAGCTATATATAAAAGTGTCATCAGAATGTTGACTTAGTGTTAGTTTTTATTAATTAATTATGCCGAACATGTGAATAGTGTTTAGGAATTTACTGCTAAATTGTTTGATTATGTTAATGTATTACTAAGCATTGGAGTGGCGTTTGAAAAACATTTTGTTCACGCAAATATATTTTATAGAACCATAGACTACTTCATTACTTTTTTAATGATTGCTGTATTTAGCGCCAATATTTGCATGTTTAATAAAACCACAAGGTTTTTGTTTCATTTGTTCTTTTTGTTTTCTTACAGGTAATTGAATCGAATTTATTTAATAGTGGCCATTAAGTAAGTACAAACAATGTAAAAAATATAACGTTCTGCAAAAAGCCGAAAACCTCCGAAGATAGCCGACGTCTAACGAGTCGTGTTACCTTGTAGAATCACTTTCTCACGAACAAAGAGCTACTTCGTAAGTCAACTTAGTGTTTTCACTGCCAATATCCACGCGTGGGCATGTTTAATTTGTCTTACGTAATACTAAGATCGTGCATACGTGTCTGTTTGTGCATGTATAATTGCAGAGTTAATGATGAGCTGGGTGTGGTCAAGATTTTGATGTTTCTAACCTTGACGTTGAATTGTCTGTTTAGAATACCTTTGACTTTATTATTTGTATTGAATATTATTATTTACACAGAATAGCTTCTAGAATAGTTCAGATGGTTCACATAAAACTAATATCGCATATTTAGTCACATATGTTTTGCTACTGAGGACTAGAATTGAAGTAATAATTTAGTGGTTTAAATTGGAACTTTCTATACAGCGTATTTGGAGTTCAAATCCTGTCATACAGCTGGTTTTTAAGATTAAATATCATTTTCTACGGCAGGATATAACGACTTTGGGAGAAAATCACGTTGGGAGAAAATCACGAACACGTGGTCAGCGTAGAGTATGGGCTTTGACTCCTGTCTTTTCAAAGGACTCTGTCCAATAGCGGAATAATGAAGGTGTTGATGATGACGATGATGATGAAATCTCGTTCGATGGTAACTTATCATTAACCTCAGGATATTTTTTATTCTGACAAAATATTTCATTTCCACAGGAAAGCTGTATCGATTCAAAGGTACAGTTAGGATCTATACAAAGTGTACATACAAAAAACACCATAAATAATACATATGGTATGGAGTATTTAATAATTTATGCGCCATGGTCGATGGTCAAGCGCTGTGAACGATGTTCCAACGCCATGGTGGTCTGGACTGGTCCACGCGGCGTGGGCGCACCAGTCTCAACCCCGTGAACATCATAATTAAATAATTGTGTGATTTTATTTTTTAAATCAAATACGTATTGATACTTACAATACCCTTTGATAATAGGAAAATATTTGCAATTCAGTTCGTTTTCGAATTTATCCGACGTTTTAATCACGTCAGGTCCCTTAAGAGGTAAGCAGAAAGCACCGAGTGCCAAATATATGTGTATATCCTCACAAGCCTGACGTGCTTCTTTCACATCCGTCAATCCCTGCATTCCCGGGCGCCGGTTTTGTAGACTTTTGATTTCTCATACATAAGTTATGACTTTCGAGAAGTTAATTAATATTCAAAGATAGATACATCCAATCGAGGTATTTTAATGTGTCTATGAACTATAATTCAATATATAATTGATGATGATTTTGGACAGAGAGACGTATGAACCAAGGAGTCAGAGGTCCATTCCATTTTGGGCTCCGATGGACTGGTTAATCGTAGTTATCTATT
>DWMG01000887.1:0-17099 GCA_018244855.1 Elbella merops
GTATTGTTCAAAGTTTCTCGAAATTACTTTCATAGAGTTGTAGTCACGTTCAGACCTCGGGGTCGGAAGGCGCTGATGGACTTGTTCTTCAAACTTTGTTGTAGAAGAATCATTTCTTCTTTTTCTAGCAGTTGTATTATGTTTTTGTGTTTTCTAACGAGGTGTATAGGTTCCAAGTACTATCTTAACAGTCCAAGCTAGAATCATCTGTGTGTGGAGCACGCTGCTGTACATCAGAGCAGGCCCTGGAGACCAGCTGATCGCGGTATAGCGTATCTACCTGGGCAAGCTATTACTAGGCAAAAACTTTTGCCGCTAACGGGCAGTAGCGTAGTCTGTACCAGAAGGCGTGCTCTGTGATCCAAAAGCCACGTGCCCAGCGTGAGCAAAGGTTCCGTAACTGCAGCGACCACCTGTGTCCAGCATTGGACTTAGGCTGGTGGTTTGATTTCCAGTAACAGGACAATCATATTTTTATATGCCAGTAACACAAAGCGTTAACAATTATTTAATGATTTACTTATTAATAGCTTTTCCAGTTCCATGAGATATAGGCGATATAGGCGATATGAGATAATGGCGTATAATGAATTATAAAATAGGAGGTTTAAATTATTAAGAATAAAATATACAATATTGATATGAGAAAGTGATGCACAATGTCAGTTGTTTGAAATATTTATCTTAAAGCCCTTGGTCTCCCAACAGTGGGACGATAAAAGGGTTGATGACGAAATACTGGACGATTACGAGTTTATAATTTATTAATTATATTTGCCACATGCCGTGTCCTGAAGAAGACAGGGGAGGCTTATATCCAGCAGCATTATTTTCACTACAGTTTTAAATCCTACAGATACCAAAACTTTCGATATGCAATACCTAATAGGGCGGGTTACCGACTGTAGGTATGGCGACACTGTTGGCGACGTCGCCAAGTGGACGTTGTCACGGTATGCGTCGCCACGCTACCCGACCAATCGTTACAGTAATACCGTCAGAGGCAACATCGGATATTCTTGTCACAGAAGTCACTGATTGAAAGAATTTAATAGTCTCAATATAGAAACGATTTCACAAAGTTTTAATTATTATAATCATGTAATATTAATATGTAGGGAATGAGCAGTGATAGTGTAGTGGTTAAAAATTCAGCCCCTTACTCGGTTGGTGCTGGGTTCAAATACATGACGCGCACCTCTTTACAAAAGTGCGTTTTAAGTTTAAATATCACTTACTCTAATGAAGGAAAACATCGTGAGGAAACCTGCACTCTTTAGAATATATAAAAAAAAATTCTAAGGTGTGTGAAATCTGCCAACCCGCACTTGGCCAGCGTGGCGGACTTAACCTTAAATTAACCTTTCTCATTATGAGAGGAGACTCATATTTGAACAGTGGAATGAAAAATGGGTCGATTATTATTATTATTTTATTTTATATTTGGAATAATCAATCAAGTTTTGCGTTAAAAAATATAAAAACTGTTGATTGAATTGTATAAATAATAACTCTGTAACAAAAAAGTTATGAAACAAATAAACGACAATGTAACAGGAAATAAATGATGTAATAATAATAAAATATAATACAAGCTTGATAAATTTAAACCAAATATATATGTCGCAGTAAGACAGTTAAAACCGTGATATAGTTATATCCGTAGGAATATAATTATATACGGGAACATAGATATGCGAAAGCGATTCATTGCTATCTTACTAGGAATATATACGGTTCAAGTCTAGTGATATAGTTATATCAGTCGGTATTGATTAAAGAATAGACATTTGGCAATGAGTGGTCTCTGTTTACCCTTTAAGGGGCGTGGTATGATTCGATTCGCGTCTCAGCAGTCAGGTTCACTAACCGTTGGACCTACGGATCAATCAAATTATATTATATTACATAAGGAAATTGAATCATGTTTGTCTGCCTACCCTTTAACCAGAATACACTCTTTGCTGGCTATACAGCAAAGAGTGTACTTAAACTCGCCAACAGCGATGCATTTTCAACCAATACTGTACACACGTTGCGTCCTACAATGAAGAAGACTGAAATGAAATACAATAAAACTATTTCTTCTGTAACATTAGCACTTGGTGTCTTATTTAATCTTCTCCATTTTCTATCTCCCTCCGACACACAGATGACCGCTCTCTCTGTCTAACACTTACACCGGCCCTTAGGGTGGTGGGAAATGGACAGAGAGTTGCGTAAAGTTGTGTTTTGCGGGTGAAATTCATTTAAAATACGTAACATCGCACCTGTAGTCCCTGAAGAGTTAGGTAAAGGAAGGTAGTACACTCCCACGTTTCAACAGTTAGGTTTAATCACAGTTGACTAGTAGCTGAGCCTATTGTCACACATCGGGCACAGGTCCAGGCTACGAGTCGCTATTAGAAATTTGTTACAGAAAACTCAAGTTAAAAAATCGAAAACAAAAAATCCAAGTTAGAGAATCCAATATTACCTGACCGGGGATTCGAATCCAGGGCGTATGATCTAGAATCAGCAGTCGCAATTTGCAACTACTCAACCAACGAGGCAGTCAATATTATTTAATTTTATAATGTTTCTTTAATAGTATGCCAACTATACGACAATGTGGACGCGAATGAGGTCGCGCCCACTACAGTGAGGTCGGGGCGGAGATTCGCTGCTGCGGGCGGCGGCTCGCGGTACAGTAATCTTATCTGATTGTAAACCAAGGCAGGAATGCAAAATAAAAACGCCCTCCAGCTGCTGGAGTGGCGATATATACGCGATGGCTGGCGGCAGTTAGATGCGACCAGCTGGACATTGCGTTCAATGGCGTGCTGTTGAAGAGGTCTGAGTCGAGCAGTGGACGTTGATGGGCTGATAATGATGATGATGGAAAGGAAAACAAAAAAAAATATTTTACATCGCAATCAACTCCACAGATTGCTCTCTTCCAAGCAGTCGCTCTATCACTAATCACTGAATAGCTCTGAAGAGTTATACTGAGCTGCGATTGACTTATTCATTTGTGTTAATGTTGGCATTTTATTTATATGCTATTGCGCCAGGTATTTACGAGGTAGCTAGAGAGTACCGACTACCAAATAATTCTATTCTCTTAGATCTCACGTGCTTTTTCAACATTTGTCACTCTTCATACACACACGTCAGTTTCAGAGACTTCTGTCTCCCCCATCAGTCAGCATCTGGCCTATTTGGTCCAGGCAGGTGGGTCGGTGACACGTGAGCGACATGTAAGTTCACCTGAGAAGTTATGTCTCACCGTGGAATATGTGGTGAACCTATAGCCATGTCATCATCATCATCTTCATCAGCTTATCTCAATCAGCTGCTCGCCAGAGCCTCGTCACCTCGCCTTGAATTGCCATGTACCGGGAACAAATCCAGACTCCGAGTTACTATTTGGAATTCTAAGTCAGAAAAACCCTGTAGTACCCCAACCCGGAAATCGAACTCACCACCCTACGATCAGCAGTCGCGCTTCCAACCACTCGACCAACGAGCCAGTCGACATTCTTAACATTCAGTCACTCCTAACATTTTTTTAAGGATCAAAAACCCTTTTCGTTCCTTTTTAAAATGAAATTCTTTGATTGTTCATTGTTATGTAGGACGCTATCAAAAAGCGAAAACTGGACGAGAAAATAAAATATTAGAGGATTAAAAATCCTTTTTGTTTAGCGGGGGAAACTTTATGAAGTGGGGGTGAGCTGCCGTGATATGTGGCACTTGTACCTCTCAGAAGCCTTCCTCTGCCCTAATAGGACTGCGGGATCTCTGACGGAACGCATCGATACCCTCGTAGTGCTACGCCTCTACGGGCTCTACACAAAGAAGGAGCATCAGAAAACTTGACTGATAGGAAATGTGATTAGACATCGAGTCTACCCTTTGTTAAAGAGAATAAAGGACAAATAAATAGTTCCGTGTATGTATGTCGAAGGGTTGAGGTCCATCACGGGGTGTTAGACAAAGAATTGTAAGCGTACATTTAAGAGATGAAAGAATAAAAATAGTGTGACTTTTTCTTTAAACTTTTCTCGAACACTGTACAAATTAACTTAAAATGAAACATTATCGTCGTTCTGTCTCAGTTCAATGCCTTCCCTATCCTATCCTTGTCGTCGGCTTGCTGCCTCCAGCTGCTGCCTGTAGTCGTAGTCGTAGTAGTAGATCGTCACCCCACCTGGCCGGAGGGTGTCCTGACTAAATTTGCTGACCCTCCCTATCCAGAAATCCGTTACTCCTACGGTTATCAGGTCTTGGTTTCTTTCTTCTCTAATTCTCTGGAATCTTTGAGCTCAAAAGGCTGTGTGCGGAGGCGTCCCAAGATATTACAAGATGAAGATACATACATACATAGTGAAGATATATATTGACCGCCTCGTTGGTCGTGTTGGTTGCAGGTGCGACTGCCGATCGGGAGGTCCCGGGTTCGATTCCCGGGTCGAACACTATAAAAATTTTCTAATTTAGATTTTCTAGTAGTGGTTCGGAGTCTAGATATGTGCCCGATGCATAGTAATAGGCTTACCACCTATTTCATAGTGGGACCTAAACGTAACCAGTGAAACGTGGGAGTGTTCTGCATTTCTCTGCCTACCTTTTCGGGGATTACAGGCGTGAAGTTACGTTCGTTTTTGCTTATGTAAATGTAATGTTACGCATGTAATCCTCGAAGGGGTAGGTAGAACAGTGTACTACACGTTTCACCTGTTATGTTCTACGTTCCATGGAATAGGTGGAGTGAGTCTATTGCCATACACCAGCCACAAATCCAGTCTCCGAGCCACGACTAGAAAATCTAAGATTGAAAATCTAATTTACTAATTTGCTTGTCCAGTAATTAATATGTTAAAATATTCGTGTCATGTTAGCAGAATGTACTATGTATCAAACATTTTGAAAGGTATTCATTATATTTGTTACAACAGCTACTACCTCAGTACTCGATACTCATTTGTTTTATACTCAATACTGGGCTTTTCCCGTAAGTTTAAAAAACCTGGAACTTATTCTACTGTACGACTACTGTACACTCCAAAGCTAAGACAAGTTGGTAGAACTTTTGGACAACTTCACTAAATCACACTTCATCTGTCAGATCTTTAATGTAGCCCGCCTTGCTGTCCAAAACACGACGTTAAATTCTCGCCCTGCATTGTTTTACACAGCAGATTGGTGCCTATGTTTTTAGTTTTAGGTCGAAGTCAATGAACCTTTAATAAGTAGAAGTACAATATAACAAATAATTTATGGCTGCTATGATTTTTATAGAAATATTTTTCTAAGTACATTGCCCTTTTTAAAAAGAATGCTAGACATTTTTTCATGAACGAGACAAATCATTTTTAATAAATGATAGGTATCGTTGTTTTACTATTTGGTTGTTGTCTTGACGTAATATGATATTTGTATAAAATGATAACATAATTCACGAAAATATTGAGAAATTAATACCTGTCTATAAATCGCGTACGTGATTTGTCTGTCTGTAGAGTGCTGATTTAAAATTAAGTCGTTATGAGACTCGTCATTAATCGTAGTTAACGTATCTACCACAGACGGGTGATAAACATGTTGATTCGCACTGGATATTATGTTTCACTCGGCGAATATTTGATGTATGAAAATATATTTCGCGGTATGTAGGTAATCTCTGTTTTTATCTAACCGAATATATCACTGCTTGGACGTTTCGTAGGACGCATTACTCACGCGTATCCTTGTTTAAATATAAGGTTAAATATGTAATTCTGATGTGCTCTTGAAGCGGTCGTAGTTGTGAGTTTATGATGCCTCGTTGTGGCGTTTGCAAAGGAGACCGTTACTGGCATCATGTTTAAACAATTTGTGTTTGGAAGGAATGTTGAATAGATAGTTGTTTCTTTTTATCATTGTTTGATTATATTAATTGCTTCGTAACCGGCCAATTGTAATGACAGTTTAGAAAATTTGTGTGTCTCAATGTTATTATCAAATGCTACATTAAAGATCAAATGAATCTTCATAGATTATAAGGGTGTACCATTTTTATTTTTTGTTTTATTTTATACAAAATACATTAATTTCGTGTTGTGTGTTATTTTGTTCGTCCGTATCTCAAGATTAAACTGTCTGATAATGAAGATATTCACAGATTAAAGCGCATATATGATTGAAGAACATTTAAGATATACTAACAAGATTATATTCTCAAACGAATCGAAAATGGTAGTAATAAAAAGCACAATACTTTATTAAGTGCATCGGAATCGCTGCATGTCAATCAATGGCCGTAAGTTAACATATGCATAAATGATACTCTAAAGTAATAGTTTTACTATCGGATACCTAAGCTCGATAAAATCGTAACATGTGGGTGGAAATTTCCAGAAAAAAAATTTTTTTACATCATTATCGTCAACCTTTTATTGTGTCACTATTGAACGCTAATGAGGTCGCTTAAGGCCAAACTCTCCCAGGCTGGCCAGCTGTAGGTTAACAGACTTCGCACGCTTCAGCAAAGATTACAAAGAACTCTGAGATGTGTGGTTTTCCTCACGATGTTTTCCTTCAACGGTCTGGCAATCAACAAATATAATGGTAGTATAGTTCTTCAGACACTATTCTTCACTTAACTAAAATTATTACGTATATTTTTCGATTGTTATTGCAACGACATAAAAAATTAATAATTTATTTCAAGATTAGATGTATTGTATCTGCGAAAGGCTGCAGGCAGACGCTGGATGCGACAAGCAGAAGATAGGGCGCGATGGCGTTCATTAGGGGAGGCATGTGCAGCAGATGACTCAGGCTGATGATGATGTGTCATTGATAGTTTGCCGCTGACACCGTGGTAATGAAACCATTGACTAAGGCTGTTCTGATTTGAATTGTACCGAGCACGGGACACCGGTTTGACAGGTGCATTCATGAGTAATCTTTTGCAGTGTGAATGCATTCAGGTGTAACTATTTTATTTTGCCAATCATTTTTTTTTCTTATAAAATGTCTAGTGCATGATTTTGTATTCGCTTCACTTTATTCAACTCTACAAGGTAGGTTGTGTGGGCGGATAAAGATTATTGCTCGTAGAAAAATAAATGTCTATATTATAAAAATGTTAAGTTAATTTAACAAAAAAATTAACAATGGTGTGTGTATTTTGTCACCTTAGGTTGACGACTTTATTTTTTATATAAAAAAAACTCTACATTATTCTTTTCATGGATACGTGTTGACAGCTTCTTTATTACAGTCTATAGAGACTATTAATATAGCGACGATAATTTTAAACGGAACTATACGAATTTAAATAATTTCGTATACACTTACTGGTGAAACATGGGAGTGAACTACACTCCTCTGCCTACGCCTTTGAGATGATACAGGCGTGATGTTCCGTCGTTATTCTATGTATAAATGTTTTGTTGTTTGGTCATAGTGGTTTTGAGGTAGAGATCCTGTAAGTTCAAGCAATTTTGCCGTAGTTATTATATCTACGCAGGGTTTTTGAAATATGTAGGTACAATAACAGACAGATGAGTCACCCGTAAGCAAAAGGGTTTAAACAATACGATACGCTTTAAAACACAATGATTCGCACATTAACGTCCATAAAGGTATCCTTGTTAAGGCGATGTATTATATCGTTAGGTTTTCGAACTCGTTTAAACCGAGCACACTCTCGGCTCAGCGGAGCGTGATATCGCAATATGTATCGAAATATGTAGGTATTTAGGTTATAAATAATAATATTATGTTGGAATAATTCACGTATGTTTTATCTGGTTATCTGTAACTAGGGTTTGCTATGATAGACTTACAGGTGATAAGCAGACAGAAATAAGGTGCAAAAAAATAATTCATGTGTAGAAAGTTATAAATTCATTACTAAACATATTGATTAACTGCTTCGTTGGTCAAGTACTTTTAAGCGCGACTGCTGATCGGGTGCTCCTGAGTTCAAATCCCGGGTCGGGTACTATTGGATTTTTCTAATATATGATTTTTAGTAGGGACGCGGAGTCTCTATCTGTGTCCGGTGTATGTGCAGTGGGCTCACCACCTATTCCGTGGGACGTAAACGTAACTGGTGAAACGTGGGATTGTACTACACTTCTCTGCCTACCTGTTCGGGGATTACAGGCGTGATGTTTCATTTTTTTTAGTCTTATAAATAAAACAGATACTCGAGTTTCCCACACGAACAATTGTATTGATTATGATACTCGTATACGCCTATAACTTCCAGCTCACTGCAGGCCTAACAGGCCAGTTAATATAAAGAATATAAAATTTATAAGTATAATATTGTATGAAGTACTTATGAATGTACGTTTTGTAAATGTACTCACACATATGTCTTACACGCATTAGTAGGTCGTAAAATGTTCCACCTTTTTGTCATACGATTTTATAATAAAAAGTTATGCCACAGAATATCTTGTGTACTATTTTCTCAGTAATATGACTGTTATTAATTCTTTACGTAGATTATAAACATGGATATAGGTTTAAAAGGTATGTGTTTCAAGCCTGCTCTATAAAAGTAAAACTCTAATAAAGAATGTACTTCATATTTAATAAAAACAATAGGTTTGCTCGATGTTTATAACTCTATTTTATTATGTTAAGCTTGTTATATATATATTTGTCAATTTATATATTTCTGATTTATGTAGTAATAGTAATATTATAAATAAAATAACATTTAAAAAAAAGTTCATCTAAAATGAAAGAAACATTTCTATTTGAAAATTTCTATTTATTTTGCCGCTACATCTTTCAGTTTGTTTAACCATTTTATACCCTCAATTTTTTACAATACTATCCCCTCCTTAAAGAATGGTACATGTAAAACTAATTGGTGATCGATTCTGTAAGCTGTGGTTTTAGTTTACTACGTAGCACGTACTTTAAATATAATTCGTTACCTTAATTCTGCAAAGGTATCTACAATAAAGCAATAAAAATGTCCATCCGTACGTTCATTTCGAACGTTTCAAGTGCAATAAAGTAATTATATCATCATATTTTTATGTTGACCCGTATTCGTTTTAAAACTGAACAATTTTAATTGCACAGTCATTTCGAATTCAAATTTGTATTTAATTAGCGCCTTTGTACAGCTTAATAAATTTTTTACGACTTATAAATATTCTATATTATTGGAAAACAACTTAATAAAATCGATTATAAAACTTACAAATATAATAACTTTTTTTAAAAATATCCAGCAATCTCAAGGCTTTACCGCCTGTGTTAAGTTTACGAAAATTGGCCGAGTAAAGCAGAAAATATTAGCGTCAACAGTTTGTATGTTGGAGTCGGCGTCAGCGGTGAACTGGCAAACGACCATATAAGTAACAACCAAGACATGTTCGTTTAAATTGCGGAAAAGTGGTAACAAAAATGTGCCTTTTTGATACCACTTTTGCCCCACGGAGCCGGTTTTCTACACCATCGCATCTTAGTCATTTCCGTTCAGGTAAACCGGGGCAATGCCACCAAAAGCAAAAACCCAAGGTTGTTTCCTATATTTACGTACTACGTGTATAATTCTTACTCATTCGTGTGATTAATTGTAGAACAGTAAATCATCAAAAATGGGGGCGTTATATCCTAGTACCTTATAAGTCCCTGTCAAACAGCACTTTACCATCACGGTCATCATAAACCTTTTTATGAACTCAGAATGAGAGGAAAAACAATTCCTAATGAGTTTTAACAAAACATCTCAGCACTTTGTTACAATTGTATTTATATCTGTAGCTTAATTCGTACTAAACAATTTTATTTATAAGTTCAATTTATTAGAGTTATAGCGAATACGAATGTACGAACGTACTAAAACATTTCGAACTATTGGTCACGTGTGTGCTGTTACTCTTGCGAACTTGTTGGAACATCTCGTTACTTCAAACTGGAAGACGGAAGTGCAAAACACCAGTAGTGTTTTACTGCTTTTAAAACTGTTTGGTTTACACAACATTTTACACGATTGGAGTATTTATGTGGAATAAGTGCTTGCGGTTATCTAAGAGATCAGCAAATTTATAATATTATAACTAGGTACAAGTTACATGTTACTTTCATTGTGGGACTTAAACATAACTGGTGAAACGTGGTAGTGTCCTCTCTGTGTGTGTGACACTCCTCTGCCTACCCAGTCAGGGATTACAGACTTTATTATTAGAGATCAAATCCGAGCTCTTGCTGTCCCTGCCTTAGCTGGAACATCTCTTTAGCGTATTTGGGTATATGGCTCATGAAACACAAATAGAATCTGATAGGTTGGTATAATGCAGCGGATGATAAAAAATGCAAAATCACGCCTGTAGTCCCTGAAGGCATGGGCAGAGAAGTGTAGAACACCCCCACGTTTCACCAGTTACGTTTAAATTTTATGGAATAGGGGATGAGCCTATTGCCATACACTGGGCACAGATCCAGGCACTTTGAGTCACTACTATAAATTATAAATTAGAAAAATCCAATAGTACTCAACCCCAGATTTGAACCCGGGACCTCCTGATTGGCAGTCGCGTTTGCAATCACTCGACCAACGAGGCAGTCAGCAGCGAATGATGTTTCCGTTATAAAATTGTGAATGAAATGGTTTTGATTACGAGTGACCAGTCTTATTATTACCTGCTGTCTAACTATACCATAATAATCCATGGGATGAAATCGACAGCGTTTGAGTCGAATACGAATCCCCTTCCGATTGTCGACAGAGCTTTTAACGTGAGTTACTATTTGAACAATAAAATAGGCTTATGCGTCGATCTCTTTGAAGCGTTTAAAGCCTCGGGCTGAACACGTGAGCTCGCCCATCGATACCCCGCTACGATAAGTTTCACTTTACAAAGCGCAAATTGTTTCATACTCCTTTTTTGAATCCACCGTGACATGGGACAGATATACCCTTGAATCGAGACCTTGGTTTTGCTTTAAAAGGGTTGCGCTCCTGTTGTTGTTGGATTACAGAACTGTAGAGTTAAATGAGAAACTTCGCTGTATAATACAACTTTGTATAAAAATAAGCTTTTTACTTGAGATAGTACATAATATTTGATATTATGTATGTAATAATAGCCATTTGATTTCAAAGTAAGCATCGGAAGCAGTTGCGACATGCCACCAGGCGCCTTATAATCTACATAATTTCTATATGTAAATTTGTAGTTATATAAAACCTTTTTTTATTTTTGTCTGCCTCGTTGGTTGAGTGGTTACAGGCATGACTGCTGATCCAGAGGTCCAGATTTCATTCCCCGGAGCGAATACTATTGAGTTTTTTTTAATTTAACACCCTTAATAGTAGCTGCAGTGGATGGCAATAGACTTTCCACATTTCTATGATAGGTCGTATAACGCAACTGGACAAGCGTGGGAATATATTACATTCCTCTGCCTACTTTTTCAGTGATTACAATCGTGATATTATGTTTAAATTATTGTTATAAAATGTGGACCTATTCTGTGTAGGCGTAGAAACGTGTAGGTACATATCTGGGCCATGAAAATAATGTTGTGTATAGACATGGAAAAAAACCAGATGGCAAAAAACTAGAAAATTATTCACAATGATTTTGTTGCAAAAATAAAATTAGGCGGTGTAGATTTTGCATACAATATGGTTGCGCGTTATTGTACTTGCAACTCTGTCATCTACATTGCAGCATGTTAGGAGTTAGAATGAAGATACTGGCACAAATAACCAAATGTGATATATAAAAATGAATATTGTTATCTAAATTTGGTTGAGATTTATTGACGACCATACGATATCATCGATCACCCTGAACGTTGGCTCTAAATTATGAATTTTTATGCTATGCTTTTCGTTCACTGCCTTGTTAGTTGCAAGCGCGACAGCTGATCCAGATGTCCTGAGTTCGAATTTCGATCTAGTACTATTGGATTTTTCTAAATTAAATTTTCGGAGTCTGGATCGGTGGCCGGTGTACGGTAATTGGCTCACCACCTATGCCTTGTGGCACGTAAACGTAATTGGGGAAAGGTGGGATTGTTCTACACTCCTCGGCTTACTTCTTTGAAGTTTAGAGGCGTAATTTCACGTTTTTTTAATTTTCTTTGTGTTGTATTTTATCCCTGTTCCTTATAAAATAGGTTCATGGTGCTATGCCGAGGACAGGGCGCGATGGCGCTCATTGGGGGAGGCCTATGTCCAGCAGTGGACCGAGATAGGCTGATGATGATGATGATGATGATGATGGTGCTATTTGGGTGTGATGAATATTCCACGTTCATTAGTTAGCCATAAATAAATAGATGAGGGCAAAATCTTTATTGATTTATTAATAGTTAATTAGTGTTATCTTTAAGCAGAGGATAGGTTCTGCTAGTTCTTAAAATCCACTTGTTAAACTCTTGTTAAAGTCTTTAATGATGACAAAAAACATGTTTTTAAATACATTATGTAACTTTTAGAGAATTAGTCATATACCACATTAAATATATGTACGTGGGAATAATGGATTCTCTGTAAACTAATGTTACGGTCAAAAAAGATCTGATATCAGAGTAAATGTCAATTTCTACGTATTTTTAAGGACACTGCACCTAACTTTAAAGTGCCGACAACACGCGCGTTATTTATTTTATTTTTATTTAAGTAATTTAGATTTTACACTTGGACCTTGTAACCTGATTTTTTGTTATAACTTCAGCGATGAAGTAGTGATAACATACATATTTACGATTAACTAAACTGCACGTTGGCAGTGGCATAATTTAAAATGATTTATTTAAGGAAAATCATGTAACATTCAAGTATTAATTTTTTTTGTATTCATGTCTAATACATATGGGCTATATAGTGCACTATACATACGGAGGTCGTCGCAGCATTTATCAGCCTCTTTATTCACTTTCAAAAAGGCTGATGTTTTTGAGCAATTAGTCACAGCTGCACTGCGCCATATAGTGGTAAATTGAGCCGCCTAAAATCTTTGAGGGTCCGCCTACCACAGGTTGTAAACAGTTACATAATCATAAAATACTCTTATAAAGCGACGATGTATAAAACCGTCGTGATAATATCGTAGAAATTTAGAGTAGTCCTGTCACTGTCAGATCGAAACCCACTGGTTTCATGTTTACATGATATTTGTTGTCTTTACAATTATTAAATATTTGTGGTCCTGGAACTTTCAGATCTAGACCAATTGGCTAATTGTTTACAGGACCAGTTTTAGTATTTGTTGAGTCTTTATAATAATTAAACATCTGCGGCTGAAACACAAAGCCTTCATTCTACATGCACACGGCCGTGTATGTACATATGTACACACATTCGTGTGGGTATATGCACGCGCTCGTGTAGATTACTTAGCCGCCGTTCCACCACTGCGACTGCAATTAGTTGTTGCGTGAAAGAAAATCCCTGCCTCCACAGCCCAGCGGGGAAATTGTTTAAGTCTCTAGCTACTGTGCTAATGAGGCTCATGTTACAGCTTTTTTTATGCAATGGATAAAATATTTAAAATAAATCACTTTTTTAATTTGTCGGTCGGTTTAATCTGTCGTTTATGTTGCCATAAATGTGTCGTTGCAAAAATTTTTGGGTGGGTAGTTTTCTAGTGTTTTTTTTTCATAGTTACAGTGACTACGATAAAGGTTTTATATATAGATCTTTAAAAGATACTAGTGGCAGAATGTTGTACATATGTTTATAGTTATGTTTATTATAATATTCCTAAAGTATTACTCCATAAATATCGGTTATTTCCTTTTCACATTTACTTACGAATATTCATATTAATTAAATGCTAATTCGTGTTGGAGTACAGCATTTCCATTCATTTTAAAGTTTTAAACGTTGGAGCACACGACCAAATACGTGTAAACGCTCATGAATCTAATTCAGCGTACTCGGTTATATGTATTACGTAACTCGTATGAAGACGTAAAAGTGTTTAACGAACTTCGTCGGAGCGGTGATTCTGTCCCGGTTGTTCACAGGTGTTAAAGCTTCCGAGAGATCAAAGTTTATGAATCTGCGGTTCTCTCTCAGAATATATAAATCGGTACAAATCTTTTTTAGAGCTGCGAAAAGTGAAGTATCCACGTTTTTGTACTTTCGCTTGAGTTATAAAGTATACGTTGACAATGAGAATATATTATTTAATACAATTTATTTACATATGAAAATTCGATAATATATTTAACGATTTATCTAGCTGATGTAATAAATAGTTTGATTTTCATAATCATTACTCAATTGTATTGTTTCTATAACACATAATACATTTACTTGATAGGGTTGATAATAGTCCATAAAGTGTAACAGAAGTGGAGTCGCTATCCGTGGTATTAAGATATTTTAGGCGCTGTTTATTGAGCCCTCCAGTTCGAAACTCTACATAGGACGCTATGTAGATTCACCCTCCATTGTTTCGGGATGATAAATTAGCGAAGCTTACCTGTCGCGCTAGGATTAGGTGCCCTTGCAGACTATCGTCACCCCTCGCAACGTTTGTATCTTTTTATTTGCATTTGATTATTTGATTAATATATTTCTGAACAATGAAACGAGCGTATGTTTCGCCCTAATTGAGCTTGCATTGTGTTTTGTGTTATCCCGGCACGTCATTGGTCGTTTCGTTTCTTTTGATGACGGGTCTTTTGTGAACAGTGTACATTTATCTGAAAAAAAAAAACGAATAGTATGCTTTCATAATTCAATTTAAATTCATTTATTCAAAATTGATTCATAAGAACACTTTTTGTTGTACGTCAAAATGATGCTACTATCGCTTCGGAAGATGCCTCACAATGGAGAAGAAGCGGCGAAAGAAACTTCATAGAAAATTCCCGTCTCTATTAGAATTCAATGTATGGCAATTTGAGTGTCGTATCTCATTACACTGTTGCGTTTAAAAAGAAATAGTTGAATCGATTAGAATCGATTAGTCATATATTTGATCATCTACTTTACTCTGAAGATTTTCCTTTATCATATTGGCTAGCGCTTGGCCGCGTTCCCATCTAGGGCAAAGCGCAGATCCGTCCTGAGATGAAGCACGCATGCCTAGGACATGCCTATTTTCAGTTCTGATACGATCGATAACGAGCTGACACATAGACAAAAAGTCTACTTTCTTAAGGTCGCATCCGTAATCTGAATGCTTTAAGAAATGTCTAGAAAAAGTATAGCTTACAGTAATCATACTAGGTGATAGGTTGATGTTTAAGTTGGTTACTTCAATAACATGGAAATGCAAGACTTAGCTAGCGCTTAATGAACCCTAATATAAAATTGTATTGATTACGCATAATATAACTTTCATGTTCATACTGTAATTACCATTTTGCTTGAAAATCAACACAAAGAATGACTCAAAGAATTTTTAATCAACCTTTCGCTCTTTCCGTAGGCCGCGCTCGTTCAATAACTTCGGTTATGTAGAGCGAGCTCTACAGGGAAACATGAAAAAGCTCTAATTAAAGGGATTTTTATTTATACCAGCAATAACCGCCCAATTAAATACAGGGACGTAAATATTACTGAGCCAATGAAGCGTTTATGTTCGTAATGGCGAAAGTACTCGTAATGTAACTGTGTATGAGACAATAAAACTGAACGGTTACCACTGCTAAGTATGCCATTGCAAAGGGTTTTCTGTTGTAATGTGACATTAGTATAATGTGCATAAAATAATTATAACCCTAATAACCACCGGGGAAGAGTACATAAAATCAAAATACCTTAACAATTCAATCGCGTTAGATTTTGGAGTTAAATAAAAAGCTTGGTAATAAATGTTATTTTTATTATTTATTACAAACACGTCTGTAAATTAACGGACTATTTACATTTTCCTAAGCATTTTACGAGTTAAGTTTACGTTAAGTTTAGTAAATTGCAGTTTATCGTACTATTTACTCGACTGTCGGTCCGTCTTATAACATAGACGGGTCTAAGGGATAAATAGGTTATGCACACTGCTCCAGTATTCATTGGCCTCGTTACGTGGGAAGCTGCAAGAGATGTTTCGGATTACGTTTTAAATGTAGCTAGCTGTGAAGCATGACGGCTGAATCTAATACATAGTTGGGTATTTACTTAAATATTGCATTTTTACTCGCTCAAACGCAGTATAAAATATATTTTAAGTTATGCTACTGTCGCATTTGAGGCGCGTCATGGGCTTAATATTATTAATTGCAATTTCTCATGTATGATTGTCTTCTTATAGCACCTGTCTTATTGGTTTAATGTTTTTTTATGTTTGATTAGATAATCATTCGCGAAATTTGTTGACTGGTTGTAATTTGCCGCAAAAAATCCACTACGAATTATGATATGGGACAGTGATGTCTTGAATGTAAACCGTTTTATTTTCTCACGTCGCCTTGAGACGTTGGCATTGTATGAGTTATGGCATTAACTTCAGTAAAAATATTATTTTCATTAATATGTTTATATACAAAGAATAAAAACGTTACAAACGACGTGTAGAACATATCGTACCTACAAGGATGTGTTTATTTCCTTTTGAAATTGTTTCAGGAAAATGTTTATGTAACTTGGCATTTTAATACGTATGTATCAAGTTTTATCAATCTATAAGTATTATAGACACGTTCCCCATAAGTTATTTTATCATCTACTATCCGATCAAAGTCTGGGTTTAAGCAATTATGTCACACTTATGTCCCGTCGCGTCACGTTTTTGTCCCCGTGCGAGTTATGACGCCGATGGCAGCCATCCCGGCCATAAATCACCGCCTCCAGCGCAGACAGTCTCAGCCGAGAGCCGAATATTATCAGTAACGACCTTTTGCACAACCTTCCTGTGAATGGATTTTCAGCGAGACAGAGATTATGGTAAAATACATATTTTTGCTTGGTTTTATATACATATATTAACTTTCGAATTGTTCTGTGATTGTAATTATAATATATGTAGATACTGGTAAGTGTATGATTGAAATTAATTGATGAGTTGCCAACATTTCATATGTATTAAACATTTGAAGCTAAAATTAAAAAAAAACATATATATCTAATAGAATCAGGCGTTACTTCGCGGAAGTCCATCCTAACTAAGAAAGGAACTAATATATAGCTACTT
>DWMG01000888.1:0-17097 GCA_018244855.1 Elbella merops
TAGATGCGTATATGAACGACAACAATAATCACAAATGACGACACGACAAATCACAAAAAAGAAATAAATGTGTTTCCATGTTCCTGCAGTACTACTCGTATATTTAAATTTGAATATCCTTATTTCCGTTTCCTCAAACAAAGTATCTACCAAACGTCAACAGGGAGGAATCAGCCGAAAGTTCAACGAACCCACCCCTCTGCCCGGTTTTTGACCCTTATCAACGAAACCCTTTAGGGTCAATAGCTAAAAATCTAATGTTCCAAATGCTTATGAGAAATTATTTGGATGTGAATGGACTAGGACGGAATTAAACTAATTACGAATTTAATATGAACACAGAAAACACATCGATAAAGATAATTAAGTTTTATTCTAAACTTATCTATAGATATGTGTATTTAGAGATGTTCTTATTATTTATGGATTTATCAGGGTAAAATATATTTTGAACCTAACATAACGTTTATAATCTTCGAACGGGTAGGCAGAGGATTGTAATACACACCCATGTTTCATCAGTTACGTTTACGTCCCCTGAAATAGGTGGTGAGCCTATTGCCATACACCGGGCACAAATTCAGACTCCGAGTCGCTACTGGAAATCCTAAATTAGAAAAATCCAATAGTACCCGACCCGGGATTTGAAACCAGGACATCCCGAGCTGTAAGTATCCATGAAAATCTGCGACTTGTCTTGCGTGCTCAAACATGTTAGAAGTCATATCTTATAACTAACAATCTATACAGGTACATACCAGTACTTGCAGGCAAATCTTTGTATAACTTTTTAAGAATAGGTATTCATAACGGAGGAGTGTAAGACAGTATGAAACCGCGTTATTATGGGAACAATTTTTAAGCCGATTTTTAAGAAAACACGTCTTTAAATTTGCAATAGGGTCGGCAGATACTACACGTTAATTGCTACAGGAATCCTGTTCAAGTTAAGATTGTATAGATTATTATATATTCATCGATCATTACAGTTTTTAGGTATGAGTATTGCGTTCCCATGAAACGTTTCAACCGGTTGCCTTTAGACGAGTAGGTACATGGGGTTGACAGAAATTGGGGATATAAGTCTAGCCGGTCTCGAGGAGTTCAGATAATAATACCAGTTGTAACGTACATTATGAAGTTATGTTTAACATTTAAATATTAGTCTCCGTCGCGAGATTACGTTACGACAATCGGTACAATTTCTTTTTAACATATTATTATTAGGTTGACCAACATGTATTTATGTACATAACGGAATTGTTCAACGTTCCTTTTTCGATTACAATTGAAGCTGTAACGTAAAGAAACATTTTTCTATTAGCCTATCAATCACGGTCGTCAAACTGGCTTCCTCGCACCGGAACCATCCCGCCTCCGTCGTGAAAGAGAGCCGTCCGTAACGCGAACTGCGGAAATTGTTTGCGATACTAAAAATCGATTCTCCATATTATAATCGCTGTCTGGGCTCACATCCGCTCGCGCTCGTTTGAGAGCAGTTCACGAGAACGGCAAAAAAAAAATTGCTCCGCGCGCCCCACAATAGACCGTCTTGCATCTGCTATCCGGCTTCAAGCAGATGGTATGGTGGCTGTGAAAAAAATCAGTACCTGCGTGTATTCATTGTTGTTCCTCAGTGCTCACTTATTCTTGAACTTGAGACGCGACACGAGGATGACTGCCGCATTGATATTGGCAAGACATTCCCACGTTTCGTGTTTTGGAAAAACGTTACAATAATTTGAGGGGTAATAATCTATAGCTGTATATATTGTATGTATTGAGTGTATAGATTAGGGGTATGTTTAGCATTGAACCGAGGTAGGCTAATAATCATAATGATGAATGTTGTTCTGACATCTCATAGCGTAAATTATAATTAAGTTAATTCTTTCCTATACAAGATTTATTCAAACAAATTTAAGATTTTTTTTATTATATTTAAGATGTAATTAAATAAAATGTAAGGTGAAATGAAAGGTGAAACGAAAGTCAATGATGATAATATGTCGCGAAAGAAATAGCACAGCGGTACTAATTGTATAGACTAGATGTATTATAGAATATATTTTCTGTATAAAAATATTATATTTGAATAAAAAAAATTTGTACAAAATGTACATACATATACTTATAGTTACAATAAATAAACAATGACATTTTAATTAAGATTTTCAATGTTACTATCATAGCTTAGATTTTACAGCGATAAGCACCTATGTATTTTAACCCTACTTTAGGGCTTGTTCTGAAATACATTTATCATTTTAAAAGGATTGTCCTTCAAAAACACAATAATGCACAAACCCACAAAGCAAAAAAAATCATTACCACTAAATAATTAGAAATTTAATTAATAAAAAAGATTTAACATTTTTCGTAATTAGGTACAAATTTTTATCATTAATAGAATGAAAGTCGTTTAAATGAACATATAGCCTTGGAACCGGCACGGTGTTTTCATACAAAACACGCTAATTCACGTAGGTAAACTGGAGCCGTGTAATGAGGTTTATTTTAGGCGACTGAGGCAAAAAATAAATGTATATACATATACCTACAATTATATGCATGAGCAAATGTTGTTGTTGAGCAAATGTTATCAAACAGAATGGATTCGGCATACGGTGTTATACTAGTTTGCTAGTTTATCTGGTTTATTTTTAATGCTTTTTTTAAATATTATTCATAATATTTTCATATCATCTACTTCTTTCTTCATATTTTTTTACATAATTTAACTAATAACAATTTCCTATTATGTATCTATAGATTTTTATTTTAATAGCACCAATTTTATGAATTATTATTGATTTAACCTGTATATAAAAGGAGGTAATTTCAAAAAGAAATTTATTTCCAAATAAAATCTATTATTACATGTAGGATCAACATATTTTTTTCTATTTAACAAATTGTACCTGTAGATTTTTATTGTTTGGTGATATGTGTTACTGCAGTATTTTTATTTCTAATTTCTAGCCCTTATTAAATAATATTCAATAATTCCATTAACAATCCAACAATCCAATTATTAATGAACGGACTTACGGTACAATCCAGCGAGAGACATAAACAAATAATTTTTAAAGACTCCATAAATTGAACGGTTGATGACACAGACAATAAAATCCGAACGTAAACCAGCCTCATGGTGACCCTAGAGAGCTGTCTAACACAATAATATGCCGAAATCTAAGGATTTCAACTACTATTCTCATCACGCACAAAGACGACTCGAGCAATTGTGTAGTACATCCAAGCGTTATGTTGTATTGACGGTAACATTTTCGAGTGATTGTTAATGTAAATACACATTTTAGTTCGCGTCTAATGGTGACTGGGTTTTGGAACCAAAAGAACTAGTTCAGGACAACTATAAGTTGTATTAACTTCATTGTGTGCTCATATTTTATTAAACATGGGCTAAAAAGATGGTTTGTATGTATATTTTGGCCAACGAGTATATAAATATTCTATAGACCATTAAAATGATAATGTTTTCCGTTGCAATGTTATCTAACGCGAAATAAACCTTCACCTTCACAAAAGTGTCGACCACCGACCTCAATCAGCCATCGCAATATCCTGCCCACAACCTTCACTTGAACTATGGATTAACCCTTAATTATTAATGAACGGACTTACTGTACAATAACTTCCGGTCTTATAAAAAGTACATCACATAACAAGCTGTGAGTTAAATGTATGCTAATACCTTGAACATGGTGTTGTTTAAATGACAATCAACTTTTGCAGTAGGTACAATTATTTTAATCTATTATTTTAATTTCGTAGGTACTATTATTTTAATTTCTCTAAGTTAGATTTTCTAGTAGTGGTTCGGAGACTGGATATGTGACCGATGCATGGCAATAGGCTCACCACCTATTCCATAGTGGGACGTAAACGTAAACGGTGAAACGTGGGAGTGTTCTACATTCCTCTGCCTACCTCTTCGGGGATTACAGGCGTGAAGTTACAGGCATGAAGAAAACCTTATTACGATTCTGATAAGGTTTAAAGCAACGATTGCCACGCTGGTCCATTGAAAATCGGTATAATTCATTCACCATAAGACATTTAACAAAGTATAGGTATATAGGTCCTTTTTGCTTTTTAAGGTTCCTTTCATCGCTTGACATTTAATGTAATATAAAGTGATATTTAAATTTAAAAACTCAAGTAGTATTGTATGTGCTAAGGCTAGAAATTCGTATTGCTTACTTCTAACTGTATATGTCATATAGGTACATTTATAAACTGAATTAGTCTAAGTTACGCTTGGATTTTTTCTTATTGTATATTTTTTATACATATATGAATCCCGTCAATATTTTTCACTATCACCCGAGATTACTACTAGGCATTAAGTCCACTAATTGAGAAATCAATAAAAAGTTAAAAAACAAATAAGAAATCACCAATCTTATGTTTTAAGGCAGTTCTTGGACATGAAGATAAGCCGCTTTTGAATAATCTTCTGTTTTATAACAGTTCACTGATAAATTCCATTTTCTTCGCCCAAAAAAGTAATCCTTTTATTTGCCTATAAATTAGTTGTTAGAGTCGATTTGTTTTATTTAATAATTAAATATGCTTATTATTTGACTTCGATCAACACAATACCTTTGTTTTAAAGTTTTGACAATATTCGTGAATGTAAAATTTATATAGTTTTTTTAAAATGTAGATTTGTATATAATATAAACATTATAATTATTACAATTTTATCTCTAACAATGATGTAGTTGTGATTACACAGCCCTGTACTAGATGGCGCTAGGCGTATTGTTTTACGCAGATGTCAATGGCGGTACTCTGGTACGATAAGTTTATAGACATAACAATACAGAAAAATGATTAAATTATATTTTTAAATAAATTAAGTAGTTTTGAGCGATTGATCTAAACAGTAGAAATATATAATAAACAATTATTTAATTAAATTTTTTTGTAAGTAATGTGTTTTATCATGTACTCTCAGTCTTATTTCGAATTCGCATACATGCAAGTAAAGAGCAGCAAAAGAAAACAGATACATTTTTCCTGTAACTACTGTGTTAAACGAATATCCAATAATTATACCCCTAAGAAAGAACCTCAGAGGGATTCTGAACCTAAATTCACTTAAACAGTATTTCGATACCTACCTACGTCTTCATTATTTACGATCTGTCCGTGTTGGAGAAATAAAAATGTTACAAAGGTTTTTTCCTACCTTCAACTTGATAGAAAGCATCTATAAAACTATATGAACGAACTTATGTTTTGCGTAAGAATTGTCAAGATGAATATTTCTTCCTACCTTTATTATTGAAGGTACTAATTATTATTTATCTCCCACTCTTGTTCACAATTATATCCCTATATTTGAGGAATCCGAAATGTTTGTACCTACATACTTTTAATATAAAACCATAACCATTGACAGCATCTTAATTTAACTTATAATAGGCTATAGGTTGTAAATTTAATTAGTTTTATTATACTAAATGAGAAATGCTGGCAGAAGCTGGATGTGGAAAATGAGGATCAAGACGCGACAGCAGTCATTAGAGTACCTATGTGCCGCAATGAACTGAGACAGACTGATGACGATGATAACACGAATCATTCAATTATTCAATAATAATCATAAAGTCATTTTTAAATCTAACACAAAACATTTTCTTGGTTTCTAACTGTCGCCATATCACCCGGATATAACCCCGCGGCAGGTTATCCGGTCAAGAGGCGCGTGCTCACACGAAGCTCCACTGACACTAGTGTTGCGACAACCTCAAGTAAGTTATATATACAATATATACTTGAGGACGTCTTGTCACTAAAACATATACAAAATTATACATTCTGCGTTCGGATATTTTGTATTGAGTTGTATAATTCAAACAGATATTATTTGTGTTTTGGATATAATATTATACATAAAAAGTACAGTACTACAGATTACAGTAATGATTTTTCTCTTTGATTCTGTTCTATTATGTGTTGAGCATTATTTACATCATCTGCGCCGCGACCTCGATGCAATAGGCGGAACCTTATATACATATGTATGTCCGAAACTAGTCGGGTTATCCCGAAAAATGTGAGGTTAGCCGGTATTTATCATAATCATCTTTCTATGTATAGTTTGACTGCCTCGTTGGTCGAGTGGTTGCAAGCGCGACTGCCGATCGGCAGGTCCTGGGTTCAAATCCCGGGTCAGGTACTATTGGATTTTTCTAATTTAGAATTTCTAGTAGTGACTCGGAGTCTGGATGTTTCACTTTCTGGACTCACCACCTAATTCATTGTGGGACTTAAACGTAACTGATGAACTGTGGGGGTGTACTACAGTCCTCTGCCTACCCCTTCGGGAATTACAGGCTTGATGTTACGTTTTTTTAAATGTTATAACTACACAAACATAAGTCCGTAAATAGTGTACACATATATTTCTTTATAAAAATCACTTGTAATAATATCAGTTGCAGTCCCGTCTAAAATATTGAATATTATCTATTTAAAACGTTTCAATTCAACCACGTGAGAATTAATAATACACGGTACGTGAAAAATCGCAGTTTATTGACACATATTATTTAACATACAAAATCAATTTTGTCCGCATTTAGTACATGGTTATATACAACGTAATAATCTAACTACCTTAACAGAACTTATCCTATATTTGTCGAATTAATTTACCTTACAATACACGCGTATATTATATACATTGATCACAAAACATTTCGACTTGAATTCGACCATAAACCTAAATGGTAAAAGATACTATTTCATCTACAACACATAATAGCTATTTTTGCTGTAAAGCAGATGGACTCATTTTGATTTGGAGTTTGTGGTAATAACACCTATTAGTCGAGTACGTGCCAGTTCACGCACTAGGCGTTTCAGCTCAGTTTTCACTAGTACCTTCGCTTTATAAATGCTCCTAAGATACATACAGTGGTCTCAGCACTAGGTGAACAGAGTACCAGTCAGTTCAAAAACATAGAAAACAAATATAAATGTTTTAGATCTTGCTTAGACATATCTAAGTAACAAGTATCTGCAGTAAGCATGAAGTACTCTTAGCATTTTCAATTACATTTTACTTATAATCGTGCGTTCTATATAAATAATATTTTCCATTAACTTAGACTGGCGATTTGTCTTGCAGTGGAACTTCCTCCGGCGATGTTCCATTGGCGTTTCCTCCCGTCCGCTGCTCATTCGGTGATCTCGGAGTGGAACTAAATCGTTTTTTGATTGAACTCCAGTTCTTCTTTATTGTAATACCGGCTACCACAATAACCATACCGGCAACGATGATAGCAATTAAGCTTCTATCGACACCGCCAGATTTTGTATCGGATGTTTTGGCTCCGATCTTCACGTCTCCCTCTGTGCTATTAGGCTTATCTGTTTGAGTGTCTACAATAGCATGGGACGGAGCAGTTTCGACAGGTGCGTTGTTAACTACAGCGCGAAGTGAAAATTCATTCGTAGAGCTAGCGGTGACAGTTGTCGTTTCTACAGCATCTGTTTTTGGTGTTATTGGAGATACCTCTTCCTGCTCTGTTTTCTCTGTACTTACATTTATAGGAATATCAATACTAGGCTCCGCATCCTCTTTGTCTTTGCCTACAAAGTTATCTAAAGCGATCATGCCAGGTAATGTGGCCTGAATTAAATCATGGTCGATATCTTGAGGGCCATCTGGACATTCTGAGGATTCTTTGTCACACGTTCCGGTACAAACTGTTTCTAGAGTGTCTTTTAAATGACTGCATAAATCTGCTACTAATTCTGTGCTAGATGTTGCCAAAGTGAGTTTGCGTAAATTGTTGAATCCCAAAAAGTTTTCTGCTGTTAGCGCCTAAAAACATTTTTTTAGTATAAGGTTACAACATTAAATTTGAACAACGATGTTAATAAATGTTTATTTAAAAAATTACCGTTCTCATATCATTGCCACCCAGATCCAATTCTTGCAACTTTGTCAGCGATAAACTGTTTTTTAAATCTTTCGGGTACTCAATAAGTCGATTGTTTGCTAATTTTAATACCAACAGCTCTGGTAGCTCACTGACTGACTGAAAAAAATAATGAATGTTACGTTAATGGACTGAAATTTCTAGTAAATTTGGAAATATTTGATAATCATATATTTAATACTCACGCCAGATGCTATTTCCATGATCAAATTGTCATTCGCGTTAAGTTCTCTTAGGTTCTTTAACTGAGATACCTCTTTCGGGATTTCTGTCAATTTGTTCTTTTGTAGATTTAATTTTGTTGTTTTGGGATTGATGGGGCTCGGAAATTCAGTGAGGCCATATCCAGCACAGTCTACAATAAACTCGTCTGTGGCTCCCTCTGTATGGCATATACATTCTTTTGGACAAGAGGATTCATTATCAGAACTGGAAATCACTTCATTATGTACGACTGCAGTAGATTCAATTTCTTCTAATTTCGGTACTGCAATAAGTTCAGTTGTGGTTTGTGTTATAGGATCCTCTACTACCCCCGATCCACTCCCTTCAATCACAGCACCATCGTTCTCCGAGTGATTATCAGGAGGAAATTGATTGTCACTCTCAATGGGAATCTCCAGATCGTCCTCGCTTTGAGCTCTCACATTTCCGCAACTGAAAAAGGTTTTTTTTTCTTAAATATTCACACGTGACTTTCAAAATCAAATAAGTGTCTTGTTTTATCATAACGAGCTGACGTAAAATTACTAAGTACAGAGATAAGAAAACGATAGCTGGTAGGGCGTATCCAATATGAAACAAATCTCAATATGAAACCTATCGAAATTGCAATTTATTTGAAAATATGCAACATACCTTTTCTCACTTAACGGTATGATTACAAATAGACTAAACAAAATATAATGTACCTAATGAATACAATATTGTAGAATTTCCTCAAATACTTAAATAATTTGTACTTTGAGATACAACTATTTTACGTTATATAATTTTTTTAATTACCATAATTAACGTCTACTCTAATGCAAATTTACAAATTCAGCATCTGCCCTATTTTCAATTATCTTCACATATAAAGCGACTATAAATAAAAGAAAAGACTTACGCAAGGATCGCTAACAACAGTAAACAAACGGGAGTCCCCTTCATGGTCGCCAGGAGATGGGAACGGTGATATATAACGCGCTAGTGGTCGGATCGCCAGGCGCGGTTACCTGTCCTGGCCGCTAGTACCGTCGGTGCGCGCAGCGCGTAACTCACTGACACTTATAACTATTATCAATGTTGATGATAAGATTGCCAACGAACGGCATGGACAAGCTTATCGCAAATCAAGCTCGATAACGAGCATATACGTGAAAAATATATTGCTTCTTCGATTTTCAATTCATATCACTGCGCCGCTGTGGAAAATACATGGTAGTGGTATGCCGCATAACATTCATAGAACGAAACCGATACTATAATGGCTTACGTCGTGTCTGCCTTCCGACCATCCTCCGACTGGCCTCGAGCGGTTCTGCAGTCTGTTCATCTGTGGATTGAAAGTTTACTCAAAGTACGAATATCGCCATATATGCAGTACATGTATACAAGAGGTTCAATAGAATTTAAACTCTTCCGGATTCCACTACTCAATCTAGTTCTCTGAGTCTGTTTCTATCACTGAACAGTTTGTGGTTTTGTTATAAAAGCAGAGACTTAAACACAAGGTTGTTCCAAATTAGCGATCGTTGGTTGAATAACGTTTGTAATTAATAACAGATATTATAGGTCCAATTTAATACCGGTTGCAACTGCCAATGAACTGCACTGACCACTTTTAATAGTAGGGTAATAATAATACGTTAAGAGGTAACACGCATGGACATCTCTTCCCAAACAAGCAGAGAATATACTATAGTGACCAGACAGCTGACAAAAATACAGGTGTGGGTATGTGTGTGTGCGGTTGTGCGTGTGTGTATATATAATTTCTTAAATAGTTATAGAGATCTAGACATAGAGACTAACACCCGTCTATTAAACACTGGTGCCCCTCACAAAAATATTTAAGATACGTCTTTGATGAGAATCAAGCCCACAACGACCAAGTTTAGCTATCACTACCATTGATCACTTAAGCAAGCAAAACAGTCAATCATCACATTAAATAGTCTGCATATCCTTCTTGTATTTCCATAAAGCGATAAGAACAATGTTGGTATAATTTTAAACTTCCATAAATATACGTAACATTAGAGGTCAGTGGCAACAGTGGAAATGGATATGTTCGTATCGTGTGACAATAATAGAAGCCGCGTTATTTTAATCCATATTATGCTACAACATTTCTTAGCTTACAGTAAATAATATAAAATCACGACTGAAGGGGTAGGCATAGGAAGGCAGAAAACTCTTTCGTTTCACCGTAACGTTACAGGTCCTATCTTGGAATAGAGGGTGAGTGTATTGGTGTGGTGGTGTGTGTGGCGTGGTGACCCAATAATAATAATTTATGAACTGAAAAAACTTCCCTGGGACTGAACCCGAGATTCTCGCTCATCAGTTCCGCTTACAACCACTCGATCAACGAGGCTTAGTCTCCCACATTTAAACGAAATTGAGGCACATTTCCGTGAGACATTAATTCGATTCGTCCGAATTTAGTGAGGCATAATAAACGCGAAGTGCTCCGTTATCTTTACCGAAGTGACGTACATTCAAATATTATGGCACCGCCGATACCGGTGTTGATCTACGCCTGAATCTACCTATCTGAATACCTACATCTTTCTTTTGTTTTATTTAGCCTGGGAAATAGGCAGACGGCCATCCACTGGTAAGTGGCCACCGTCACCTATATCGACATTTGCAACACCCGTGAAGTGGCCAATGCTTTATTGACTTATCGCTAGAAAGAAGTCGGATGTCTCCAAGAGCAACGTGCTTATATGACAGTTATGAATATAAATGAAGAACGTCAGGTATGTTAGGGTACAGATATTTGGCACTTGATGCTCTTTGCCTATTCTGCAAGGGATATGGCGTGATGGTAAATAATGATAGTATCGACATTATGCATCGAGCTATTAATACATATTTAGTACTCCATATGAAACGCGCGTGATGATTCACTTTATTGCTATGATTAATATTTCGATTCGCTATTATTGTGTGAAAAGGATACCAAGATGGTTCGCAAACAATTCGTTAATTTCATGCCGAGATTAAAATCTTCATGCATAAAAACGTATGGAATAGAATATAAGACATCGAGTGAGATGACTCACTAAACAAAAAAAGACATTTTAGTTCCAAACGATACATATAAATCTTTAAAGCCACATTGAGTATTTGTACTCGGTGCTCTTTGCCTAACCTGTAATAGACCTGGCGTGAATTATCTTCACAATAATATAACCGTTTCCAGTGTTGTAAGCGAATTTGGGACAATACCTACGTTCTAAATATAACATACTTAAATTTCGGAGTGATAAGCAAAGTTTACATAATGACTCTACGTATCCTCGTGATGTCACGATAATAATGATCGATATAATTAAATAATCTGCTGAAAATTTAATGCTTCACAACTCGGCGAATGTATTGAGCGTCCCTATAGAACACCTGTGACCGTGAAACAATATCATTCGTAATAGTAGTTGGATGTCCGAGTCTGGATACGGTCGCTGGGCGCGCGCCAACTGGACGCTTCAATCTCATTTCGTTCTAGATATTAAGGCCCGTTTATACTCTATTATACCATCCTTTTAACTCTGCATCATGTAGTTGTGAATGCCCGTTCTAGGTGTCAGTCTTAACTGTTACGGTCTAGATTTCGGATATTGTTGTTTAACTAGTTTACGATCGGTATTAGTTATTCATTATGTATGTACTTTACCGCTCGCGGTTGCTTGCAGTTGTCACTTTTTTATTCTGATGCGAATCAGTAATTATAAACCTATCAATGAAGAGAATGGAGAATGTGACAGTAGAAGGAAAAGGTCCTCACAGAACGGACTTGTAAATATCTCAATATTTGGCGGTTGATGATTCCTGCCTACTGCACAATGGACCTGGCGTGATGATATATAATTACGAAAACTACTAATGGAACGAACGAATGGAAATAGAGCTATTGTTTTCGGAAAAAATCTTGCATCATCCTATTCTGCTTCTTTCCAGTACTGCAACGGCGGTGACCTGGCGGACTACTTGCAAGCGAACCGCCTGCTGAGCGAGGGCACCATACGCACGTTCCTGCGGCAGCTGGCGGAGGCAATGCGCGCGATCCACGCCAAGGGCATCGTGCATCGCGACCTCAAGCCGCAGAACATCCTGCTCACGCACAACGTCACACCGCCCCGAACGCCGCACCCCTCCGAGATCACACTTAAAATTGGTACGTGACTTATGATTCCCTGTATTGTTATTCTTCCGTATCCGTCAACAAATATTGGCCTTCTTAAGGAAAGATAAGTGATGACAAGCAATTACCAAATGCAGTATGTTAATGTAAACGAGATTTTTTTTTTGTTATCAGTGTAAGTTTCATTGAATTACCAACTCATTCAACCTTATTGTTTGCAAAACATCCTTACTTAAATAATACTTGAAACGGAACGAACTTTCTTTTTTCACAATAGAGAAAGCGTTGAATTGAAAAAGCTAGTCAGAGCGTAGAATGAATCAACAGAAATCATTGACACAAACCCTGCCAGCTTTATCTTGACCTAAATTTGTCCGAGATCAGTTTATGTTCTAAAAATTATAACTGTTTATTTTTTTCATCAGCTGACTTCGGTTTTGCAAGATTTCTGGAGGAAGGTAACATGGCTGTTACACTCTGTGGCTCTCCTATGTATATGGTAAATATTAAAACTATTTTCATACCTATTGCATGAAGTGCATTTTGTATTGGGTATATAACTCGCAAAAATCAACTGGGCAGTTCGCTATGATGACCTATTAGCGGGGGATTTGAAGCGATTAATAGCTTGGTAGGCGGATTCAGATAGCGGGTGGAAAGGGCGTTCTTTACAAGTGCTGTGTACATCCAAAAATATAAACGCAAAGTGGCTGGCAACGGTTGGATGCGAAGAGCTGAAGAATGAGCTCATTGACGTGCTACTGAAGAGGCCTATGTCCAGCAATGGACGGGAGTAAGTTGATGATGATGATGTGGATATCCTAATATTTTAATTGGTTCTTCTCATCGCAACAGGCTCCAGAAGTGATAATGTCGCTCAAGTATGACGCAAAGGCAGATCTGTGGAGTCTGGGCACGATCGTGTACCAGTGCTTGACTGGGAAGGCGCCCTTCCAGGCTACCACACCTCACGAACTGAAGGCCTTCTATGAGAACAGCGTAGACCTTCAACCTAAGTTAGTAATTTATTACATTTATTACATTTATTTCATTTTTTTTGAGCATTCATATTCACATATTTGAGCTCCATTGCTATTTCTTATAAGTACATATCCATCAGTTGCGACCTTTGTTTAAACAGACGCTCTAAATATAAAGTTCTGTTTCCATGCAATTTAATAATTAATTTATCAGGTGACATCAGCTGTAATGGATCAATTGAAAGTTATGCACATAAGAGTGTATTATGCAATAAGTCGACAGTATTTATGTCCTCGGAATATAGAATACAATATCTACTTGATATGAATTTATTTTGTGATCTTTATTAAACTGTTAAGCGCGTGTTTCTCGATACTATCGTTTTGCGAATTCTATTTCATTTATTATTATGAGGACAGAGACCCTACCGGGCGTTCCGTCATAGGCTGCCGATACGATAAGTACACTACAGTTTGTTACAAATGTTAGCGAACGTTCATGACGGTAGTGTAACACCACCATAAGGGACCGGGCGTGATGATATATTAATTATTAGCATACAGTCAGTTGAGTAAGAATTTGGAGAGACTTTTATTTTAACAAAACGCCTGCACATTACACGTATGTATATATGTATATGGAGAGGTGTGAATGTACAACAGAAGAATGATAAAAGGGTCGAAAATTATTATTATTTATGTGTATATAACAGTGGCAGAGCACACAAGACAAATATAAAACCAGTACACCGAATAGCTAAGGCGTAAACTACAAAGTAGAATGAATGGACACCTTTTTATTTATTTTTAATACTTAATAATAAAGTAATGCTATGTGATGTTGTCAGGATGCCGCCGGGCACGAGCCCCGAGCTGTGCAACCTGCTGATCGGGCTGCTGCGGCGCAACTCCCGCGAGCGCATGCCCTTCGAGGTGTTCTTCAACCACCCCTTCCTGCAGCGGCCGCGCACCGCCTCCCTCACAAGTAACCCGCCACACTATTACTATCGTTCGCTATTACTTACTCAATATTAATAAAAGCCTCCGCGACATTTACACACACTAGAAGAAAAAAAATGTACGAATATTGTAAGGTAAAAGAGTACCGATTCCGTTACATGTAATTTTATTTTTAGTAAAGCGTATTTAAAAATGTGTTTCCTTTCAATTTTCGCATATTAGAAACAAAATTAATAAGAATCAGAGAAATATAATAAAAGTCGATGTCGTCACAACTACCCACTAGTATAATATGTATTTGTTTTAAAAACTTTCCTTTTTATTTAGTCACATTAAAATAACAGAATTCTAGGGGAGATAATAAACTAGGGAAAATATTTTGCGTTTGTACTATTTGAAGAGATTGATTTATTATCCAAAGGTTCTATATAAACCCTCAAGTCAACGAACGTTTTTGAACCAGATCTTGAATATTTATTTTAAGATAATTAATATCGGTAGATGTTTAATATATTCCCCGGTTCTTTCGCTCTGTGATGATCAACACACCTCGCTCCCTCTGTCCACACGTGTTTGACTCCACCTCGCTTGAACACGCCACGTATCTTGACCCGGCCGAGTGACTCACCGCTCAAATCCATTTCATTGTTCTTGCGCTTTCGTAACACATAATAAATACGTCTTAGTGCCTACATATGTCACGTAAAAATTCTCTCTAATTTTGATTAAATATTTTTTGAAATGTAAGAGATACTTCTGTAGGGACCGTTATCGGTGATAATAATTAAATTTATTAAGTATTTTTAATGATATTAAAATAATTGAATTAATTGGTATAACTGTGTAATGTCATTTTTATTAGTGGAATTCTCATTATAAGTACCGTTACGTAACATTTTTTTTTCAATTTTTACTTTTACACCGCGCTTTTTTAAATCATACTGTATCACTATAGATAGATATCTAGTTTAAAAATCCATGTTACATCTCGCCGTTTGTAAGATTTTTCTTAACACTAACATCAAGCCACTAACTAACAGTACTAAAATCATTATATTCAAATCTAGTCCAGGAATTTTTGAACTGTTATCCAAAAACACAGACACACAGATAACCGTCATAGCTAATAATGTTCGGTGTGGTTATGGTGTATGAAATGGTATTTTAGGTTTGGACTCCGAACTGCCCGTCATAGCGGAAGACGGGGCTGAGGGCAGAGTCGATACTGACTGTTTCCTACAGGACTCGTGGGCCAGTCAGGGTATATCTCGTCCCTTTAACTGTCGCTTTGCTAATGCATGGAACTGGGCTGACCGATGTTATTGATGTTCACCATCCTATTTAATCAGAGCCGTCTTGAGGAATGACTGGTCTCGGTCCATTGCCAGCAACCAAAGAGCTGTCGATAAAACAACATAAAATATAATCCAGTAATTCTTTTTATGACGTGTTGCTTTTTGATTCAAATAATTGTATTTTTCCCGCTCTTTATATTAAAGCCACTTAAAACACGCTCTGTCATGAAAAAAGACGGCCCTGCTTATTAAATACGTATATTGATCCCCCGATCTGTCACTGTTTTAATTGCATGGCTTTTTTCAATGTTTATGATATGTTGTATGTTCTTCAATATTAATATACGAAACAAAGCAATGAATGTGTATTATACAGATACATATATTATTTGGTTCAAAAATTTTAAGGACTAGCTAATTCGTATAAGTATGCTTCTCGATAAGAGCATTCGCTGTGATATGCCGCACATTCAGGCCGCTTCTTTCATTTATTTATATATTTGCTACATGCCAAAGTTGCTTGGAATAATGTTCAATTGGAAGTATTAATCACTAGGTTTCATTGCCACGTTGCGGTACCCGTTGTTTTTAAATGGGCGGAGTCGTACGACGCCCGTAAGCGCTGAAAGGGCGGAACCGGAGAATAACATGAAAAGGCACGGCGCGGTTTATAGTAGATATTTCAATGGGTCTTATACTGTCACAGTACCGTGGTAATACGACTAAGCCTTCAATTAATGCAAAAAAAATATTGCATATTTTTTTAATTCATTTCGTCTTTTATGGCTTGCAAATTCTATCGCTCTCTTACCGTTCATACGTAAGCATATATAACGTAAAGATATATTTTGGCGTCGTTTCACATCATGTTTTAACACTGACTATTTTTGCGCTTTGAATGTTGAATTAATAATATTGATAATCACATATATCAGTAATACTCACAACATTAAGGTAACATTTTATTTATTTATGTCGATTGCTTTCATTTCGTATTCGTATGTTTAACTGAATAAGTATAAACATACATATAGATATGTATTTATATGTTTTTTTTTGTCTAGAGAAGTTCAAGGAACGCAATACATTTTCTCTATTAGCGATTATATTCCTCATTATATTAATAAGGTCCTGGGTATTTCAATTCGCTTTAAAAAAATATCGTTATGTATAAATAAAATCTCCTAAAATGTAAAATTTAATTTGTTAAAGGAAAACGTATATATCCATATTTTGAATAACAAAGGTAATAACCTACTCCTTCAATCAGAAGGCTATATAAATTACAGTAAAAAGTTCTGTTTTCCCAGTTCTAATATTTATACAAACAGATAATGTAACGTTTAATCGAATTTACTAGAACGAATGTGTGTTACAATAGAAACAAGCTCGAGCGGCGCCGCGCCATGCACGTCGGCGCCGCGAGCCGCGCCAGCCGCGCCGCCGCAGCCCGTGCCGCAGCCGCCGCGCAAACTGCCCACCTCCGCCGGTCAGTTGCATTCCACAATCACATTATACCTTTG